>CAMOHE010045518.1:6500-16599 GCA_946598075.1 Artocarpus hirsutus | reverse complement strand
AGTTTTCGTTATCGTTTATGATTTTACTATTGTCGTATTCACATTGATCCTGTTTTCTTTCCTTCTTGTTTTCTGTTTGTCCTTTTTAGTTAATGCCATAATTCGCGTTCCTTTGTTTTTTTTTTTTTTTTAAAATGCAGTAGGGGACCAAACCATGCCCGGCTTTTACTAACTCAAGCCCAATCTCACCCAACCGCGGCGAAGTCATTTGACCCAACAGTTGTTTGCTTTTTGGGTCATTGCATTGCCAATTTGTGGCCATTTATGTTGCAGTTAATTACGTTGTTTGGTTCGCTGGTTGAAATTTCATTGTGTTGAATAATTTTTTTTATTTAAGTTGTATGGTTTAAATGGCAATCTAAACTTACATTTAGACGAGCAGTTGAAGTATTCATTCGAACAGAGAATAAAATCAGAATCTTTATTTAGATAGGTGTGGAGTGCAAAGCGAATGGACTAGTTTTTTTAATTAAAAAATGGTTTAGACTATTCAAAAAGAGAGAAGGTAAACTCTAAATTGGACAATTCAAATCAAGTTTAACTTAGCTTAAATTGTTCAAATAGTTTGGATTATTGACGGCCTAAATACCTGTTTAAGTTATGCTCACCATTTAAATTGAGTTGATTGGTTCGAAATGACGGGAAAATGTTGCTTTAGCAATTCTCTAGTTCCAATCTATTGTTGGGTTTTTTTTTTTTGTTGTGTTGCTTTTTAGGTTTTTTATATGTGGTTTTTATCAAACTTAGTTATAATTCGTCAGTTTTAACTCAAATGATGTAAAACTTTTATATGTTATAATATAAAACTCTTACTATTTTCAGTTCTAACTCTAAGGTTCAATTCATAGTTTTAAGAATCATCGCTAATCATTGCTTTTACATGGATTTCATTTTATAAAATTGTTGTCAATTGGAGCTGCATCCAATTTAATCCTGTTCAATATCTCTCATTGTTGTGTGCCTTTACTTTACAGATGCAACATAGCTTGCGGACGAGCACGCTAATGAGACCATGAGTAGATAGATGACGATGGGAAGTTTTAGGCTTCTACTATCTTGATGATTTGATTGCTTGCTATGGCTCGAATCTCTGTCAATCCTACTTCTGATAGGAATAGTTGACAGTTGGATACAATTTTTCCCATAAATTCTTAGGCAATGCCACTTGCACGCTGTTGTTTATGGAAACTTCTTTTTTTTTTTTTGGTTCGTTTGGTGTCGTTTCCAAGCTGATGTTGTTTTCTATTTACGTCCTGTATTATTCTCTATACATGTTTAACTTTGATTTCTCTTTTTCTTTTGGGAGAATTCTCCAAACCTAATGGCGGTACACGTTTTAAAATTGTTAAATCTAGTTAAAATTATCCTCTTTTTTTTTTATTTTATAGATTTGACAGTTGAAATATAGATACCCACCGGTGGGTTTTTGTATGTTCCCACCAGAGAAATTGCCTTGCTTTTGACGATTGTGTAAAAAACTAAAGAATAATTTCGATGTAAGCCTGTTGTATACAGAATCTGTGCATAAGAGATGAAAGAACTATAAATTGTAGAAGATAGCAAACGGGAAGAAAAAGATGCGAATGAAAATATGTATTATCCAAAAACATAGATGATGTCTTATCGAAGAAATCCAGTATATGAAGTGATAGATCTTTCCAAAAAGAAAAAGAAAAGGAAAAATGGAAATGTATGTGCGCCATCATTTTGGTATGTATATCTATATAAGTCGAAAAATTTGATACAAAACTTTGTTGATGTCTACTAGCAATGCATTATATCTTGTTTTTCATGTGTGACGAATAGCCTTGACCATCACAAGGCAACGCCTTCTGCAGCAAAGATCAACTTAAGTACATTGGAACGAATGTCACGATAGACTAACAAAAGATGATCACCATAGGCCGCGAAGCATACAACAATTAACAAGTACCAGCCAAAAACACAGCAACACTTCACTTGCTCAACCAGTAAATAAATATAAGAAACGTGCACACAGATGCAACTAGGGATAGTATGATGGTATCCATGGACCTTTTCCGCTTTATTGCAGAAAGAATATGATTTACCTGCATAATCACGTCAAAATAAGGCGTCAATCAACTAGCATATTATTAGAAAGAATGGTAAGAAAGAATCTTTTTTTTTTTTTAATTGTATAAACAGTGCCCCTATACTCCCTTAATAGTGGTCGGGGTGAGAATGACGATTTTGTTTCAAGCGCAAACCATACTGGTTTTTGACTTTTTGCTTTTAGAAACTAGCACATTCTATTCAACACAAAACAAATTTCATTTATTAAACTATTGAGCTAATTCTACGTTGTTATTTCAGTGCTAAGAGCTGATTCTGCAAATTCAGTGCTTAAAAAAAACTACAAAAAGGATGATCACATCACATTCATAAGTTTTATACCGTTGGCAGGCGGCTGCTAACATTGCTGAGCTTCGAATTGATACCGCCAAATGTTGATCTCTGAAGAACAAGAGTACCTAGTGTTGCTTGAGCTTGTGAAATTACAGTATCCATCTGCATCAGCAGAATAAAAATGCAAGCGACTTAAGTACAAGTGTAGTTGAAGTTTAAGCAGTCATGTATAATTATTTTTCCACATGGTGTACATCTATGACCGGGGGAAAATGATTCCACGAGGAAACTTCTTCAGATCCTTTTAGGTAATATAAGATACTGGAAAGGGACAAAAAGGAAAACTATTGAGACTTAATATTTGCCATATAGAAATGATAAGTCTTCAGCTCAAATTTCTAATCAAATTGAAATGATCAACAAGTAAAAGAATAAAACTGCCAAGCTTTATTAAATGTTAAAGGACTTGTGTAGTAACGGGTCATTCATTGACATAAGCTGAATATGGATAAGGTGATTTCCAGTCATCCACTAACTACAATTGAAATTCATTCAATACTTCCCACAGAACCTAGGACATCCCAATAACAGAATAGAAAAAATATATAGCTACCCTTAAGAAAAACGCAATCTTCAAACATACCTGTCCTGAACTTCTGCTAATAGATGCATGCTCTTTTAGTAGTGCTTGTTCGGCGGAACCACCACTGTCTTCCAAGTCTAATCTTGTTCGATCAAACTCTCTAAAATCCTCAAGCAATGAAGCATGTTCTTTCTTAGCCCTGAGGCTGGAGCGGAGACGATAAAACTCCTGCATTTTAAACATTTTAACACCACATCAATGCCTGACATGTTCATTTGTAGTCACAAAACCTACATAATTCTATTATAAAATAAAAAGGAAAAGGAAAAGTTGAATGAAGCAAGTTACCTATCATATAACACGAGGCCAAAACTAGGCGTCTCCTTTTAAAAGTAAAGAGACAAAAAAAGAAAAAGAAAAAGAAAAACCCTTAAAAGAAAAATAATATCAAACTTTTTGACATAAAATTCTATGAACAACAATAATAATGATGATGCTAACGGTAAAATAGGTACTAAAAGCTCATTATATGTGTAGGATTCATGTGCGACAAAGTCAAGCAAGCTTAAACACCTTTGTGGCCCCTTAAACAACAACAGGCAGTTCGAAATGCAGAGACAGAAGACTGAATTCCAACTAGTAAAGCTTTCCTCTAAAATAGTTAATAAGAATACACAGCACCTGAGTGAGATCCTGAAGAATTTCTTGATGCCTAGTCAATGTATGAGAAACCATTTCTGAGCCACCCGATGAAACCCAAGCTTGCATCTGTGAGTTAACTTGTTGAAGCTGCTTTAGCAGTCTGTCTATCCCAAATTCAAGATCATTCTCCACGGCATCAACTTTTGTAGAATCCTTTGAGGAAACTAGTTTACGATAAGAATTCATCTGCTCATCCAACTGAGCTTCGAGCTTCCTAGCCTAAAATCACACAAAGACAAAAGGATTACTCATTAAGAGAAATGATTAATTAACAGCTCATAGATAAGCATTACATTTAGGACTTGCATTGACAAACAAACGCCTAGGTTTGTTATCTACTACGCAATATCGATCCAAATGATCTAGTTCATCTAACGCAAGCATCATATCAAGCAGACACCCGCAAGCACGTAACTGTTCCACTAGTGCAAGATTCAAGACTGAAAAGCCTTGTTCATTTGCCCCAATTATACAATTTAACCCATGTACAAACGGGTTCATTTGCTCACAGTTTCTGCCACAATTCTAGTCAACAATGTCCAACCGTATTACCATTAATTACGTGTTCCAAACGATGCTAAGAGCATCTATAGGACCTGATAAAATGTAATTCAAGAAATGCCATCCTCAACCTTCTCGTCTGGACAATAGATCCTCTAATGGTGGATCGACGATAAAATTTCAGAGATAACATTCTTAAAGAACCGAATTTGTTAAATCAATTCATAAAATTGAAAACCACACCGCACAAATCCAGCAATGGATGAGAAATATAGGGCACAAAGACACATAAGAAATTCAACGATCTTCGTTTAATTGCGCCGAAATTTCTAGGTAATCAACCAAAGTTTCAAGAAATCAAATCAGAAATCTCCAGTTTCGACCTAATTTGGAATTTTCCATCTCTCTCTCATTTTCTCGGATCCAAACAGAAGAAGAAAAGAAAAAAAAAAACCAATATTCTTAACAATTACCTGTTTGCGAAGGGCGTCCCATGAACTTGGTACTTCCATGGATGCAACCGACAAAATTGACGAAGAAGAAAACCAAAGATCGATCTTTCGAAATTACTTTCTTTAATAAAAGATTAAAATTGTGATTCTGGTAAAAAAAAATTCAACTTTTTTCTTCGTTCGTTTGTCAAAGATCAATCGTAGAGAGTGAGAAAGGAATGAATGAGAGGGGCATTAAGGTGGGGGGTTGTTTGCTGACAAAGACGGGCTGGCCGCTCTCAACGGCAACTTGGCGAATTGCGCTTGCGTGCAGCCTAATATATTCTTTTTTTTGGCATCTTCTTAATTAATTTGCCTAAACACGAGAGTGCCGTTTTCTATGCCCTTCTGGACTAAAACACCCCTCCATTTACAAGGCAACGTCCCTGTTTATAAGGTCAAGGTGCGCGCGCAGCGTGTGGCATTTTCGTCTTTTCAATATAACGGCAAGGCACTTTCTGGTTCTTTTTGGATGGAAATCTTGCGCCGTTGTTCATGAAAAGATTTTTTATTTTGTTTGTTTTTGTTTTGTTTTTTTTTTTTCTTTTTTGTAATTATGCTCAACATAAAATCCTAGAAATTTGATTACAGCAATAATTTTGTTGTCCGTGATTCTTGGCAGAAATTTTTTCCTGCCGCTGGTGGTTCATAATTTTTTTCTTTCGGGCGACAAAATGACACCGTCGTTTTCTCATCTAAGATAAACGAAACTAGAGGAGTGCTAGTCACACTTTATATAGTGTTAGTGAAATGAACAAAAAGAGTATAAATAAGAGTTAAAAAAAACAGTGGAGCTAACACTTCTTAAGAAAATATTAGTAAATCTACATATAACAACAGAATATTATGCACGTTTAAAAATGAACTTTATTGTCATGTCGTTTGCTTTCATAGAAACGACATGTCGCTCATTTGTCAGGGATGAACGATTATTATGGTGCAAACGACAAATTCTTTTACTACGCAAAGGCGGTTGCCTTTGGCAACAAAACGGCATGTCTTTTACTTGCCAGAATAAACGACTATCGTTTGCAAACGACATTTCCTTTTGATTTAATCGTGTTGGTTTCAACAAGTTGTTTACTATCTCTAATGTTTGAGTTAAAACTTAAGAAATATAAGATGGGTAAGCTTTACTATAATAAATTTTTACCTTTTATTATACCATATAAAAATTTTATATTGTAGTAAATTAAAATTTAAAATTTCAACTAACTTGCCAAATTAAGACATTGTGGACCTATTTTTTAGGACATCCCAAGGACAGATTTCTTGTTGTCATTTTTTTTTTCAATTTTTTTTTCTTTTTTAGACCCCTTGTTTTCTTATTCTTTTCTTTTATTTTTTTTTCCTCTTCTTGTCTTTCTTATACATATTCATTTTTTGTCTATTTTATCTTTTTTATACATATTTATTTTTTTTCTCTTTATTTATTTTATTTCATTTGTTAATATGTTTTCACACGCGACTTTTCGACGAGTTATACATATAATAAAACAAAAAAACAGGTGCAGTGCACGTGTGAGTACCGCCCGTGTTAGGGCCCAACATGTACTTTACACGGGCTTGAGCCCGTAAAACCTGCGGCCCAATTCCCCAACAACGCTTAGGTCTACAACCCTCAAAATCCTCCGCCCACCGCCATTCCCATTCGCCTCTTCTTCTTCTTCTTCTTCTTCACGAATCACAACCAGAAAATCTCCGATTCCGGTAATCCCTAATTTTCACTTTATTTTCTTTTCATTGCTTTTTTGGGTCTTCGAAATTCTTTCTTGTGGGTATCAATTTTCTCATTTTGTTTGCTGTGTAAGTGCTTAAAGGAAGAGAAGAATGGCTGAAGAGGAGGCAAAGCCGTTGACATACATACCGGAGACGATACTGAAGAAAAGGAAAAGCAATGAAGAAATAGCTCTGAGGAGGAAACAGCAATTGGAGCAGAGGAAATTCGCCAATAAGAAAGATAAGAACGAGTTTATCAGGAAGCCCGAGGAATTCGTCAAAGAGTATCGTTACAGGGTAAACGACATTAACATAGCTTTTTTTTTTAAGTGCTAAAAAGTTGTGAATTTGATGCTATTTATGCACATGAACCGCATGATTTACGGTCAAAAACAAAAAATTGGATAGCAATTTTTCTCTATATTTGGGAACTAGCTTGCCATGGTAAACAAAGGCCAGACTTTCTTTTTTTTTGTGTTTTAGAAACGCCCAAGATGTTAGATATGCTTGTAGGAATTGGTTTGACTACACTTAGGTCTATTTTATCTGAACATAGCTAAAGCTATGGACCATTGCTCAATTAAGTTGCTATGTTAATGCGTTGAAGCATCTCTATTTGCTATGCAAGTATACAGGTGCAAATGAAGAACCTTTGAAAATGAGGACTCTAGACTTTAGAGCTATTGATGATCCCAAGTTATTTATTGTTCTTGTAGAAGTTTTTATTTCACAGCACTTGTTTCCTAAAATTTACCATGCTTAAATGATTGAATTGCCAAGTAATATTCTTACCATATGCTACCTCCGTTTAGGAACTGGACCTCGTCCGGATGAAACACAGAATGAAAAGAAAGAGGACAGAATTGGTGGAACCAAAGTCAAAGCTTCTCTTCATTGTTCGTATACAAGGGTGCGTTCTTTCAATTTTGTATGAATGATTTCGGGATTGCAATTACCTCCTCTTTTTCTTATTTTATCGTTATTTATCCAGAAAAAACGATATGCATCCGGCAGTTAGGAAGACCTTGTACAACCTGAGACTGAGGAAAGTCTTCAATGGGATTTTTGTGAAAGTGAATGCAGGGATTATTGAGAAATTGCAAAGAGTGGAGCCGTATGTTACCTATGGGTACGAGCCGCTAATCCTTCTGTATTCATATTTGATTAGGCATATAAACAATCACACATTAACCTGGATCGCATGTCTGCAACTTTCAAGTGAAGCATTAAACGTGGAAATTATGTGTAATGTAGATAACTGGTTTCCTGCTTTGGGGTTAGTTACTTGACGGACGCCCACTTATTCCTTTTTTTCTTTTAATTGATGCATTGCTGAGGAAGCTCCTTCTGACATGACCCTATTGTCAACAAGTCAAGTAATTGGAGATCTTGCCTGTACTGATTGATTTATATGTTAAGTTGATCGTTAGATAGATCTTCTGATATCGAGGTACTTGTGGATCATGTAAGAGAGATACCTGGTGGGCAGGACCTCTAAATACATTTAATTTACTCATGAGGAGAGTTGTTTGACAGAACCAGAAACATTGATTACATTTGTATGGATGTGATGAATTAGAAGTTAATAGTTATCTAATCCCTTTATGTTCTTGTCCAGTTCCTTTTATACTACTAACCGTGTTTTATTTTTCTAATGGGAGTTTATGTGCATTTTGAAGGTATCCTAACCTTAAGAATGTAAAAGAGCTGATTTACAAGAAAGGTTTTGCAAATGTAGACAAGCAGATGGTGCCTCTTACAGATAACAACATTATTGAGCAGGTACTTGATTGCTTAATCTTTAGGCATACTCGCACGCACACACTTTGCCTCTGCTTGGCATCTCAGTTGGAACTGTTAGTTTCAACCAACAAACAGTGTAAAGCTATCAGCAATTATAGTAAAAAGCGTAAAGTTACTATAGTGTAAATTCCTCACATGCTATAGTTTTCAAACCAATATTTTCAATTCCAATTGCTTTTCCAAACACCCTTTTCTTATGAGTGAAAAAAAGTTGAAAGACGGAAGATTTATCAGTGCGTTGCTTAAAGGCAGTAACTTTCTAGTTGATTTGTGTTGCTCCCTGTAATTCTACATCTCTAACTTTCCCCTTATCTGGCAGGAACTGGGGAAATATGGAATTTTATGCGTAGAAGACATTGTGCATGAAGTTGCTAATGTTGGCCCTCATTTTAAGGAGGTTACTCGTTTCTTATGGCCCTTTAAGCTCAACAAGCCAGGAGGATTAAAAGGATCAAAAACAGTATACAAGTTGGGGGGAGAAACTGGCAATCGCGAGGATCATATCAATGAACTAATAGACAAGATGAATTAGAACGGAGAGAAGTAGGACAGTTTAATGAAAAATATCATTTTCGTTCTTGTGTTCTGATCGTCTTTTTTTTACCTCAGCCATTTTATATGACAATTTCAATGGTGTTGTAATCTTCCTTTGATCCATATATTTCGTAATCAAATCTTGTGAGTTATCTAATAGATTTTTCATCTTAGCCCTCTCCATTTTCAACTACAATTACGGTGTGTGAAGGAAAATTGGTGAAAAGCAAGCAACCAAATCTACAGCCAAGTCTATTCATACTTTTCTTTTAGTTGCATTTTTGGCACAAGTTCCTGCTAGTGTGTTTGGCAACATTGGTTCAAAGCATATGAGAGTTTTACATTATAGCTTATTTTTGTTTTATATTGTAACATGTGAGAATTTATACTGTAACAGTTCAAAACAATGGTTTGAGCTAATATTGACCAATACATTATGAGAGTGATTGAGAACCAAGTTAGAACTTAAGAAATACATCATGTGAGAACTTTATAATATATCAAACTTTTGCTCTATACTCTCCTATGAGAGTTTTGAAAGTAACAAGATGGAATGTTGTTGCTAAACATATAAAATTACTCTAGATTTCTGTCATCTGAAGACTTGCTAACATTATCTTTTTCGTTTAATCAACAATAATTTTCGTGTTGAAATCTAAAATTAAAAAAATAGTACTAATAAAAATTAAAAATGAAGAACCACAAAATGTGAAGAAATCCTGACGGCTTTGTGCTTTGTTGATGCTTACTGTGTTTCGGCATTGTACCAACATTACGTGCGGCGGCACACGGTGCTCTGCTCCCCGCTGTTCGTCTTTGCCTGATCCGATCGACCTGCAACAAGAAGAGGGACGCCTCGGAGGCGTAAGGTGGTCAGTAAACAAATCAGGACTCTTCGATGTTCAAGGCGGGGTTTGCTCAGCAGAGGTCGGGAACTAGAACTGGTTAGGTGGGAAGCAGCCTCCTCTACGCAATTAATGCGTCCTATTTATAGGCCACTACTTGGATCGGGTGTTAGGTGGGTTTTGCCCACAACACGAGTGTTACATTATGGCCCGTTAGGTTATCAGCGACAAGTGTCACGTCCCTCCGTCGATGGATCATCTTCCATCTAGCGGTGAGTTATGTGCCATTTGTTGAGCAATAATGGTGTGTGGCAGGCTGCTTTAGCATGGCGGCAATCCGACCCAAGCTGGTAGTGGGTCCGAGGAGGTAGCCTAGTGTGCTGCGGCTCGGGGGGGCCCTAAGGAGCACTTTGGACATGAGATTTAGCGTTATCAGGGTCGGTCGCCAACTAGCTGTATCTTTGCCAAGCTGTAGGACCGACCACCTACAGTTTGGTCTCCGGCGGTGGCGCTGAGCTCACCCTCAACAGTAGCCCCTCAGTTCACCTGATCGG
>CAMOHE010045517.1:0-58867 GCA_946598075.1 Artocarpus hirsutus | reverse complement strand
CCATACATTCAAGGGACCCCCCAGGCTTCGACCGAGGAATCAAAACCCTCAACATCATTCATCAATTGATCTTTTATTTTATTGTGTATTTGATTCTTCATATTTATAAGAAAAAAGTAGCATTTTCATAGTAACAATAACAATAAGTAGAATAAATGCAGATGTCAGAAGTCGATAAACTAATAGATATATGTTTTTTTTTTCTCAACCATTATTTTGTGCAAAGATAACAATATTTTTAATACCAATAATTTTTCATCCAAAACAAACATCGATAATGTAAGTTTGAAGTTGATCATCAAGTACCACAAGCTTTATAGGATAACAATCTTCTTGATAATACTTAGTTTATTCGATTATTTTTCATGTTATAAAATGAGAATGAATCATTTAGACTCAGTATGCTATACAAAGAAACAAGTTAACATTTACATTATTAAACTGATTATTCAGCTATTGTAGTTGCATGATAAATGCTCAATTTCACATATTTTTCTATCATTTTTTTCTTATGTTTTATTTTCTAGTTTCTTGGTTTTCTTGTGTTTTATTTCTTTTTTTATGTTTTATAGGTGTTTTAGATGCTAAGGAATGTGTTGGAGGCAAAAACCATGATTTGGACAAGTTTTGGGCTTTAGATTGACACAGATGAAACCAAAAGAATCAATAAGCTAGCTCCTTTGCGCCAATAAAGTGGTGCCCTTATGCCATAGGGCAGCAAAATAGCGCCCCCGCACCAGTAAATTGGCTTCTTAGTGCCAAGAAGAGCTGAACCTAGAAAGTATAGCCCTAGAGCCTTCTTTTTACACCCCTGTGTGTGTGGACGAGTTTTTACCTGGTTTTTGATCTTAAAGGACTCTATACACTTTCCTCTTTTCATCCTTATCTTACAAATCTATAAATATTTCATCTTAAAGCATAAGAAGGAATCCTTTTCATTAATTTTTCTTAGTTTAAGATAGGAGTGATAAGAGAAAATCTCTAGTGGTGGCTCATAGAGAATCATCTTTGTAGAAGACTCTTCAACACTATTGCCTTTCTTCTTCTTATTCTTTCTTTCTTTCTTCTTTTTCTTTGTTTTTAGTTTAGGTTTATTGTTGGTTGAGAATAATTTCAAAACCTAGACATGATATATAATTGATTTTAAGAATTATTTTCCAATTTTCAAATTAAGATTGTTTATGTTTTTCTATACTTATTGTTCATAATTATTTTTTTGTTTTGTTTAGGTTACCAACTAAATAGGACTCAAGAATTATCTATTGCTAGATTAAGAGGCTTGATCCGTAATTATCTTGTTTTCTTAGTAGTGAATTGTTGTTAAGTTTTTGTATGATTGCATGTAGAACGTAACCTAAGTTAAATAAACTGAGCATGTGTATTTGTTGTTTAGATCAACCTATTTTTTTCATCTTAATGCTTCCATTATATTAAATCTAGAGAGCTTATTCTAGGTTATTTATATATAAAAAGATAGTTAATAAAAAAATTATTTAATTAAACTATATAGTAAGAAAAGATTGAGATAACAGAGCTTGTTGTTATCTACGGTTGATAGTTTTAGAAGAAAATTAGGAAAAATGCTAGGATCAATTTAATAGTTATTGTCTAGTGGTGGATAATAATCCTTTTACCGGTTTTATTATTATTGTTTCCATATATTTACTTTTTTGTGATTTCTTTAATTTAGTAATTTAGTTAATAAACAAAACCCCTTTAATTTGTCTCTTGTTTTTTTGTGTCTCAAGTTTTAAGATCAATAACAAATTAATTAGAACCTTATTTACCATTATACTCAATAATGATTATATAATTAGCGAGGCATAATTTGGTACTCTCTTTGAACTTTATCATTATATATCAATAATGACATAAAATAATTCATAGCATATCAATAATAGCATAAAGTAACTAAAGGAGAATTGAATTAACTTAGATCCTTGCATCTTCTCCCACTGTCTTTATTTTGTCAAAAAAAAGCAAAAAGAAAAAGTTCCTTATAAGATTAAAATCTCTTCTCAAAACTCTATCCTATGGGAGCGTACTAGAAAAAGCTATTTTTAAATATAGTTTTCTTTATTAGAGACTTTGATTTTATTTGTATTTATCGTCAAATTGGGACATTTCTTGTTTTCAAAAGATTTGTTGAATGGTGGATTAGTGTGCCATAATGAGCATTTTAACTTTAATTTGAATGTTTTGTGAAAATTTAGTAATCTTGCATTATTTTACTCTTTTAATGATTTTTAATTATTCTAAATTGTTTTTAATTGTTAATTGAAATTTTAACAAAAGTAATTTGATTTGCAAACAGTGTGTAGTTGTACACAGTCTTGTGCAACTAATTTTCCCCCTCTTTTCTATTTATTTCATTTCTTCCTATCTCTCCTCATTTTTCACTCTCACTCTCTCTCTCCTCTCTCTCACACACTTACTCTCTCTCTCGGTTTCTCTCCTTCTCTCCCATTCTCTCTCTAAATTTTTAAACAAATTTTGATTTCAAGCTTCGGGTTAGAAGATTGAAGGCTCGAGAATGAGATTCAACAACCAAAAACATCGTTTTCAAGCTTCGATTTGAGGTTAGTTTTTAAAATTCTAAAGTTTTTAAATTTTTTTAATTTTCTTGCATTTTGGGATCTAAGCAATTTTGAGCTTAGAAAAGCTTCGATCTAGCTTAAAGTAACTTAGATTAGCTAGGATGCAAACTTTATTTTATCAAAAACAGATTGAAATCAATATTTTTCATTTTTTCTTTATTTTCTTTATTTTTGGATTTTTGTGAAAATCTTGTTTAAAACTTGTTTTAATCCATTAAAAAGTGTTCCATTATGATTTCCTATAGTTTATGATGATTATCCATGCCTGAGAATTGAGAAAAACAAGTTGAAATTGAGAAATTAGATTTGAGATGCCGAGACCCATGCGTGAAAAATTCTAGAATTTTTTCAGATCGGCAGGCCGAACCTCATGTTCGGCAGGCCGGACTCAAAGGATCGGTAGGCCAGATTCATCCGACCAGCTGGCCAAACCTGGAGATGTTCGGCCGACTAGACCTGCTCTTCCGACAAGCCGAACTGTGCAGTTCGGTAGGCCGAACCAGGGCGACCGGTAGGTCGGCCGGGCGTAGTGCAATTTTGTGATTTTTCACCTGTTTTTACTGTTTTGAACCCTGATTTAAATTTCAACTTTATATAATGGTTTTATAAACCTAAATGGCACACTAGGACATCATGAGATGATTTAGTATCACAGGATACCTCAGGTTAGATACTAATGGACTAAGTTACTATGCATTTAGGATTTGTGCGTGGATCCGCAGAGCTAACGTATAGCGGACCGGGATTACGGTGTGGAACACCGGCACGAGTATTAAGGTAGGACTTCTACCCCTTCTTTGATAGCCAGTTTTAAATATTTTGGCCTCAAAGGGATTTTTACGAAAATGTTTTCAAATGATTTTTATTAACTGTTTTCTGAAACAATAGATTGAGGTGGATCTCATAATAAACCTCATAATGAATATAAATGATTATATCTGGTAAAGAAGATATTTTATTAATCAAAGAGATATATATATTTATATATATGTACATATATATTTGAGAGCATGATGCCATATCAGAGATCGGGAAGTGTAGTGAACGACCTCGGGGGTAGGTCCCGAAACCCAGCTGGGGCACTACGATGGTGAATTACATATGGTTTGCCCAGGGAAGGAAAACGGTATTCTTTCTGATCGACCTATTTGAATTGTTTTGATAAGATCATATTTTATTAAATTCTCATCTAATTATTTATTTGTTTAATTATTTTAGCTCGTTTTCTATATATTTATTTGATTTATGAAATTTCTTTTAAAGTTGAATAATTTTGAATATAATCCTACTGATCCTTTCGATCACATTTTATTTATTTTAAAATCTTAACCCTAGGTGGATATCAGCATAGGATCGGAGAAGAGTCTGTTGACCGGATTTACGACCAGTAGAAGAATTTGGTAGGTTAAAATACAATTCCAGGCATGTAATATTCTTAACTTATTCTTTTATTTTTGGATTGTGGTTGTATTGCAATATTGTCAGTACTATATGTGTGTGCACAATATGTGGGCCAGTGGGACCCATACGCGTTCCACCTTATATTTAATTATTTAATGTTATTATTATTTGTTTAATTATCATAATGGTTTATTTTAATTCTTTAAATTATTCTGCTTAAATAAATTTTAAAAAAATTATTATTACTTCTTAATTATAAATTGGAATTTTAAACCCGGTTTTAACTAAATCTTTATTTATTTAACTTAATTAAACCACCACGTCACCTCCCGTACTCCGGGGCGTGACATAGACCCTATTAAAGTGACATCAATTATTTATTGAATGTATTGTCAAGAATTGTAGAGTTAAGGTTTTAAATGTTAGAACTAAAACTTTGGGGTGTGACATGTAAATGACTACATATTCAGGATGCATTAGTGCAATTCACACTTTTCCTCTAAATTATCTACCTCATGATGTACTTCGTTGCTAAAAGTTGGCAGAAAGAATCCCCTATGCACAATGAACCTAGGGATTAAAAATTATGAGTCCTTGCATACTGTTTGATACTTTGATTCTTATTCTGTTATGACTAACACTTTCTAGTCGACGTTCCTGACCACAAAAATTCTCATGGTTTTGGTCTTTTTGCCCTGAATTTTTTGACAGATTTTCCAACTACTATCACCAATTCAAACATACCTCCCTCTAACTTGTCTTCCTTATTAAATTGCATAGCAAAACAACTGTAGCAATATATTAGACATATATATTTAAAGATCAGTAAGTATCGAATTTTCTATGATAGGTACTCAAAAAATAATCTATCAGTAAGTGTCAAATTGTCAGTCGTTAAATTTGTAAAAGATGCATATTGGTTGGTGTCCCACAAAAGGACTCTTGAGGTTAACTTATTAGCAAAGGGTAAAAGTCATTGATCGAAGTGAACATGGATCTCATCAGCTGACAATTTGCATGTGAAGGGGTGGTGGGGGCCTGAGGCCTTAAAGGTCATATTGTACATGATTAATATAATAGTAGTAGTTCTTACGATATGTTTCATATGTACATACAAAAAGTCAATTATTGTAGGTGAAGTGTTGGTAGCTGCTAGCTATAACTATTAGATAATTATGTGATGAGAATCCGGCCTTATTCAAATGGAATAGTGAGAAATGGTTTCTAAATTGAGTCAAGATGGCTTTATGGGTGGAAGATAGATGCTTTTAGATGTTAACCATATCTGAACGTAAAGGCTAAGGACTAGTTGTGTGTTGGTTATATAAATATTGTGTGTTTAGCTGGTTTGGTTTGAACTAAAATTGTAGTTCAAATATTATATTATGTGAGAACTTTATATTATAATTAATTTTTTAACTTTACGTTATAACATAAGAGAGTTTTACATTATTCACATTAAATTATTAATTTGAATTAATGTTTTCAAACACACTGCTAGGCCAAAGATAAAGCTTTAGTATAATGCTTGACCTTAGTAAAAATTCAGATTCATGGAATATATGAATGCAATAATTGTGACTAAGATCATGACATAAACATCTAGACAAAAAATTATGAGCGTCATAAGTGCACGCGTGTTTTTGCGGTGGGGAACTACCCTAGCTAAATGATCCCTATGCCTATGGACTTTGATTGGATAGAAAGAAAGAGACAGATAACATTGACAAATTTCTCTATATTGTTCATTACGGTATTACACAAAACAATGTATGTCAAAATAAAATTTGCTAGCATAAAAATGCGTTGAAGTCACCGATCAAACTGTGACAATGTCATACTAGTTGTGGCGATGTGACTCAAATTTGTCCTATTAAACTTAGTTATTTCAGTACTTTGGTTCAGATTTAATGTTGTGGTCCATTGAGAGTCAGTAATTTTAGCATGAGTTGCAAGAAGCGTAGACGGAGTGCATTCATTTGATAAAAAGAGATCAGATAGAGAGAAGAGAGACAGCCAAAAAAGGATAAGATAAAATACGTTTTGTGTAAAGAGGTTTCAAGAGTTTGTTTGATGTGTAATTCTAAAGTTGTTTCCCACCGTCTCCTCATAGACGTAGATAATGTTGTCACACCACGTAAATCTTTGTATTCTTATATTTTATGTTGATTTTATGTCACGTTATAGTTTATTTTCCTACAGCGTGAATAAATGTTTATAATTCACAGTTAAAAACTCATAGTTTATGAGCCTCGTAATTGTAAGCTGTGAAGCACTGATTTGTAAGCAATTTGAGTCGAAACTGAATTTTGAAAAAGTTATTGAAGACGAGCTTCAATCTCTTTTTTATGCTTTCATATAATGTAGCAAAAAGGACAAATTGATGTGTGTCTAGGCTGGACCACGATGAAATGCATAATTTTCTACAAATGAGTGCGAATGAAGGAATCCCCTATCATTCTACTTCCAAGAATTGATTTTAAGTGGTTTACAACAACCTCCAGAAATTCTCAAAAAGGTGATCGGGACTACGTACAGTAAAAATATAGCTTAGCTAGCTAGCTAGAAGCAAGCATGCATACATACGTAATGCACATACACACATACATACATTCATACATACATACATACATATGGATATTGCATGTTGGTGGTTTTGATATTTTTGTACTAATAATAAAAATTTTAACATGTTTTTCCTTTTTTGTGGATTCTTGCTGGACAGTATTTGAAAACATAAGTTTTATTGTTTTTTTTTTTTTTTTTTGCTTGCTTTTACAATTTTACGCGAGTATCCAGATATATATTTTATAGATATGGCCATCAAATATATCAACATATATAATTATAAAATGTCGTGGAAAAAAAAAAAGAAAAAAAGTTCTACGTTTGAAAAAAAAAATCAAATTGTGTTGTCCGATAATACATTTTGCGCACGATAGTGATAATGATGATGATGACAGTCAGCCATTAAGTAATTTTAGCACCTTCAACGGTGTTTTTTAACATTTGGCCTAATGTTATCTTTTAAAAAGATGCAGTAAATTATAATTAGCACTTGAATTATTTGTTGTCTTTAAAAAATTTTGTACTAGACCAGCATGAGTTGTGAAATTATGGTTTTCAAACTTCACGGAGTTAATATGGGGATTGAATTTTAAATAATAAAAAATATTTGAATTTAATATGTACTTTATATAGGCTTTTATAGTATGTAAAATATGTTGAGATTGTAAAATAGAATGAATTACGCTGCTAATTCACCAATGTAGTTTTCTTTCTCTTTTTCTTTTAAACATTATAACTGGTTTAATGTTTATTATATTACACGTATATTTATTACATGAACCTATATATATATATATATATATATATATATATATAATTGCATTGACCAAAATCAATTAATTTAAGTATGCTTCAGTCCTTTTGTATCCCTTATAATATCAATTAATTATTTCATGAAAGCACACGTCTTCCTTATTTGAATTCTTTTTTTCTGGTATCAGCGCCAGCATTAGCTATGTATATTTATGTGTGCAATATTATGAATTACTTTTAGTTCTGTACAACAAGTAGAACATCGGAGGAGAGGCAATTGGGATGAACTTTATACATATATATAAACAAACATTAAATCTAGCAAATGATTTACTATGTTTTTAGAGAAAGATAAACACGAGTAAGAAAATGTGATCAGAAAATATTTGACTGTTTCTCGTTACTTCTGACTCGTAAATGAAGTTGCTTTAATAGTAAGGACTCGTTTGGGATAGTTTGTACTTTTAGTGTTAAGTAATAGACGTATTTTAAGTAATAGAAGTAGAGAAGCATAATTTAAGATTTTAAGTATTGTTCGGTAGTGCATGAAAAAACTTTAAATATGTTTGGTTAAATAAGTCAAAAGCTTTAATTGATATAAAAAGCAATGCAATTTAATGATTTGAATGGAATTTTTAAATTATTATTATTCAATAAAGGATAAACATGCAAATTCAAAATACTTTCAAAAGCACTTTCTTATAAGCACTAAAAGGTCAACTTCTCCTAAAAATGCTTATAAAAGCCAAATACACCGTTTATGGGTCATCTAAATATATCAAAAATTAGTTCTTAAAGATAAGCCAAAAACAACCTTTTATTTAGCTATTTCACACAGGCTCTAAAAATTTATCTAACTGCGTTATTTAGTTTCAACTTATTAATCTACCAATTATAGAAAACCATACACGTGCAAACTGACAGCTTCTAGAATCCAAAACTTTCATAAACAATCTAACATGCTCTTACAGCTGAGTAATAATTACTCTTAAGATGATGAGTTCGTTAATTAACAGAGGATATCTGACAGAACTCCAAGTGCCCTCCAGTAGTACGTGACATAAGCTTAAACATTCGTTATTTTCTTTTTGGTTGTTATGCGAATCTCATAGACTGATAAAGTTTTTTAGTTTAAGAAGTTTGGTATCTGAGTTTTTCAGATGTATTACAGTGTCAAGAGTGTTGTCGGTGGAAGAAAAAGAGTAAAACTATATTTTTAAATAAGCTTAACTGAATTAAATTCTGATAACAATAAAAACTCTTATAAGTTATAATATCTTGTTGAAAATCTAGCACAATAATTTTAACGTCTATTTAAAAAAGTTATTTTAAAACTTTACATTTTTTAGTTTTGACTAAAAATTTTTGTGGAAATCCAAAGCAATTCTAACTGAGCATCTAAATATTTATAGACACAATTTTTAATCTCAAAAAGTTAAAAACAACTGTTAAAGAACTCAGCCAAACTGGTCCTTTAAGTATTGTACCCGAGGGAAATTTTCATTTTTTCCGTTGGGGCCATTATTTCTTCTTCACTTGAAGACAGCGTCTTATTAACTATCACGCTGTCTAATCACACTGACAAATTATATATCTTGACAAACTCTTATACCATTGTGTTACGTCTTATGTATTTGATTTAGAGCCATTGAGGATTATTCACGTTGAATATATAACTAGCTACTAAAAGCTTTATCGCTTGTCTTTTTGCACATATATGTCCCTACCACAAATTAAAACTCTAAATAAATTATTGATTTTGGACAAGGACGGTTACAATTTATTTCATCTTTTTGCTCACATAATCATGGCAATAGATTAGAAGCGTTGAAATTATTAATAATAGGATTATTATTATTTTTGAATTTGTGGGAGCCATTTAGAAGAGCTTCTCAGAACTTGCTTTAGATTTCCAGTAAAAAAAGTTGTTTTCAAAAGCATTTAAAACTAGGCTAGAAAAACTTCTGTAATATTTGGATCGCCAGTTCAAACTACTTTCTCGAACTTAAAACATTAGAGAAATTCAAATTCCACAAATGAAGTAGCAAATCAGTTCGAATAGAGAAGCCAAATATCACATTTCACTCTCAAAAGGCTTCTAGTTAAAGTCAAAAAATATACTCCTCAAAAACGCTCTTCTAAAGTAGACAAACTTCATTTTAACAATTTATTGCTTACTAAAAGAATTTTAATATTATTTTGACCTATTTAAACTCTTTAAAATATGCTTCCAAACAGTTAGCCAGAACCCACAGTTTTTACCTTTTTTTTCCTACTTTTGAAAAGCACAAAAAAGCTCTGCCAAGCTCTTAAACTTCAAAATTGCACATTAAAAGTGAGCATAGAATTGTCATGTAATTAATTTTTTTCCAGGCATTAGACACACGTCGCCATGTTTACCACTCCAAGCAAATCCTTACTGCTACGGCAATTCTTAAGACTAGTTCTAAAAAAAATGGAAAAGAAAAAAAGAGTGCACGACATTCGTACAGAAGAATCACATGGCTCGTTATATCGTGGAGATTTTCTTTTATAAATGATTTGTCGGAAGCTTACTATTCCAAGTTAAATACAATACAATATGATCATTTCGTATATTGCTTAGAAATCAATAACACTGTTTGGTCAACGGTTTGGTATGGGTGGTTTTCTATAATATTGGAAATTTGGAAATTGTATAAGCATAAAAAACGTGAAGATTAATTTCCACACTATAAGCAAACAAGCATGAAGATTAATTTCCACACTGTGAATAGTTGAGTCAACGATTTTTTTTCAACATGTTTTGTTTTAATATAGCATGGATTGAATTAAAAAGTTTGAATGTGAAATGAATAGTAAGTTAGATGAACTATGAGGCATGAACAAAGAAGGAAAAGAACAAATTAAGCAGTACCGTCATTAAGTTACAAGTTTTAAATAGTAACATGACATGTTTTTGTCAATGGTTGTGTTTTGTTTTTTAATAGGAATAATTAGTCGTTGTAGGAGATCTCGACGGCCCAAGGCCCAAAGGCGAGGTCAATGAAAAGCACAATTCGGCCCATTGATGAGTGGAAGTCGAGATGATTGATCGATCTTGACGCTCTGGGATGAGGTCGAGGTTAAATGAGCTTCGTATCCTCTGCCTATTATTATGCCATCATTCTAAGGAGAACATACAAGAATGGATAGGATCAATAGTCGAGATAGTGCACCTGAAATCAAGAATATTAGCATGGAACTTGATGCACTCTCTATACATGCATAGACACCACGCACAAAAACTGGCACAAAACGTGAAGATTCTTGCCCCACTGGCAATATTCTAATTATTTTTTTAAAATAATCTAGCATCTTATAAAAGGGAGAGATGAAGAAGAGAAGAAGCAGGCAGAAAAAAGGAGAAAAAAACCTCTTTTCCCTAGATCAAAAAAACCATCTCCATCCTGTCATTTTTAGAAAATCTAACGTATTGTCCATAAACTCTTAATAAGAGAAATATAGTAAGCATAGCTAATTAAAGAGTGAACCACTATAAATCCATGTGTCTGCTCCTTACTTTCATCTTTTTTCATCTTTATCATATTAATTCGTGGGTAACATGAGTGATTTGTGAGCATTATTAAGTTGATCATTTTCTACCATCAATAATTGGCGCTAGAAATAGGCCTTCATCCTTTAAAGATGAACAACCATCATCATCATGGTGACCACTCGCACCAACTATACTGGAGCCAACATAAACAACTCTATCACCTAAGGAGGTGATAAATCAGTTGGAGGTGGAGTTGGAGGATCAAAAAGAGGTTCACACCCTTTATGAATTGCCTTGCTAGAACAAAAGTTGGATTGAATGAGTGGACTATTCGAAAAAATTTTGGTAGCCCTACATGGCCTTCAAGATCAAGGCAGCAACCCCTCAAGTCACAACCTGGAAGACTAAGGGAACCAAGCTAGTGGCCAAATTGACGGCCAACGAGGTAAGCCTAAGGGAATTGACGAGACAGAGGGTGGCCAATGACGAAAGGCTAACTCTATAGGTATCTGAAAAAGAAGGAAGAGAGCAAAGTAGGCTCGACTTCAAGAAGCAGGTCAACCGAATTAGTAAAGGTAAGGCACAGGTCTACCTCTACTTCTTCCCAGAAATGACATTAAACCAGATACGGTCTTGACAGGACTATGGACGACTTAAAGGACCAGCTCGAGAAAATAGATTTGAGGGACAACCTACACATAAGTAGAGCTACCTTAGTTGGAAATGGCCCCAATGTGGTCGACCAACCAACTGTTGACCAACCATCAAACATGCCACAAGTCAATCCCAACATGATAGCTCAATAAGTAACTAACAAATCCAAATCATGTTGGGACTCCCCACGAGCGATATTAAACTATTTACGAGCCATGTTAGAAGTCTAAAAGAGAAGATCGACATTCACCATAGGGAAGAAATAATGTACATAACTCAATTTACTCCTTCAATTATGGAACCACCTCTTCGAGAGAAATCTTTAAACCTCCATAGATGACGCCTTACGAAAGACTTATAGACCCTGATGACCATAGTCAAATTGATGAATTGTACATGAAACTCTACAAAATCCCATAAGAAATCGTGTACAAGGCCTTCAGCTAGACCCTCTTAGGGCTCATAAGAAGATGGTTTAGGACGTTGAAGGCAGAAAGTATAACCTGCTATTAAGACTTGAAGGTAACATTCCTTAACTATTTTATGGGGGTAAGATCTCTACCACCGGCTAAAGAAAAGCAAAATTTCCTTACTCAATGGCCGAATGAATCCTTAAAGGATTGGCTAATGAGATTCACTAAGAAAGTGGCTGTGATAAGAGGAATCTTGGGAGCCTTAAGTAGTATACGGACATATATCCCCTTAAAGGATGATCTCAACTGTAAGGGACCCAAAACATAATGTGATTTCCTAGAGTGGGCTAGAGGCTATATTAACCAAGAGGAGGTTAAAGATTTGACCTTTAGAAAGATGATGGGAAGCAACAGTGGTAGAACTCAAACACTAGACAATGGAAGTAAGAGAAGGGGTAACCCCCAAGGGCATGATGGCTCAAGGTTACCAGTCTATGACCTCCTGCCAATTCCTTTGAATTGAGTTATCATGGATAACACGAAGTTGTAGAAACAAAAAGGCAATAGAGGTAGGCTTCAACAAAGGTATGACAACTACCATGGCCTCATTGCCTAAATAGACTAAATCTACCACCAAATTAGTGACTAGCCCTATTTTCAGCGTCCTCCCCTAATGAGATCAAGCCTAAACAAGCGTAATCAAGCTAAGTATTTTAGGTTTCATAGCAATGTAGGGCAATACACTAGTGAGTATATTAGCCTAAAGAACAAGATAGAGAGGCTGATAAAGGAAAGATAATGGTAAGAATACAGGACCAATAGGAGCAAAAAAATGATAGGGGAAACGATTGCACAAATAACCGAAGGAATGATGGACCATGACATGAAGGAAACTGATGGCCAAATAAGGATAACACACCCGTAGGGGTTATTCATACCATCTTTGGGGTGCCATACCCTAGTGGTGATTCCTAAAGGTCTCAAAAAAACTACGCCTGAGAAGCAAGAAAGAGTTTAAAGAATAGGTTTTGGAATGTGTCAACGAGCACGCCTCCTGAGGCACTGAGGTATGAAGAAACAAAAATAACCTTTTTAGAGGTACATGCTCATGGTGTCCATTTTCCTCAAAATAATGCCTTGGTAGTCGAGGCCATGATCAGGAATTATTCTGTGTGTCAGATTTTGGTGGACAATGCTAGTTTCATCGACATTATCTACAAAGATTGCCTAAGCAAGATGGGAATTTCTTTGGACCAGATAATGTTGAATTCTCGACCATAGTATGGGTTCACTAGGGATAGCATAATACCCGAAGGGACAATTATGTGACCAGTCATAGTGGGGGAGAAGCCAAGAACAACAACAATTATGTCAAACTTCTTGGTAATAAAAGAAGGAGACCACTATATTACAGTGATAGGAAGGTCGATATTGAAGGCCTTAAAAGCCATAATCTCTATTTATCACCAAAAAGTGAAGTTTCTTACTCCTAGGAGTCCAGGCTAATATACTCTAACATTATCCATATGCCAATCCCCAAAACTAGAGATGAGAATGGTGCATGGAGGATCCCCAACGAAAGACATATACCCAAGATTAGGAGAAGATGTAACTAGCACAGAACCTACTTAGGATCTAGTAAAGGTGGCCTTAGATGAAGAGGACCCCTCTAAGGTTCTTCAAATTGGGTTGGGAGTAGATGAATTAAAAAGATTCCTTAGCAAGAATCTCGACGTATTCACATAAACCCATGACGTTATGGAGGGAATAGACCTAGAGGTCGGCTATCGTCACATGAACATTGACCTTAGTTACCTTCCAAAGTGGCAAAAGAGGCGACCCATGAACCCACAGTGGTATGAGGCACTCAGAGAAGAGGTCAACAAGTTTGAGAAAAATGGGTTTATCAAGGAATCGTGCTACTCTGACTAGATCTCAAATCCCATCCTTTTTTGGAAGCCCAACGGGAGGTAGAGAACGTGCGTAGACTTTAGCGACTTGAACAAAGCTTGTCCTAAGTACAGTTCCCTCGATGGCGAATAGATAAGTTGGTCGACATTACTATAGGGCATAAGCTTTTAAGCTTCATGGATGCTTATTTGGGCTACATCCGAATTCCCATGCATCTACGAGAACAAGAATATACTTTCTTCATCACTGATAGAGGTTATACTATTATCTCATACTGGGCAACATATCAGTGTTTGGTAAATAAAATGTTCACCAAATAGATCAAAAAGATGATAGAGGTGTAGGTCGATGACATGTTAGTCAAATCTATGAAGGCAAGCCTTCATATTTCACATCTAGATGAAACATTCAACATCTTGAGAAAGTATAAGATGAAGCTCAACCCTATGAAATACATATTTTGTGTGGCATCAGGGAGACTTCTGGGATTTATGGTTGTCAGGTGAGTAATAGAGGCAAACCCAAAAAAAATTCAAGCCTTGTTGGATATAAAGGCCTCCTAGAAGTCTAAAGAGGAACAAAAACTTATGAGATGTATGGCATCACTTAAATGCTTTATTTCTAAAGCAACTGATAAATGCATGCCATTCTTCGACGTCCTAAGAGCAGGAGGAAAACCCTTTAAATAGATAGAGAAATGCAATGACACATTTAGATTCTTAAAAGGCTATCTGGGAAAGCCCTCTCTACTTTCTATAGCTCTACTAGGAAAAACCTTGTAGATTTTTCTGGCCATCTCACCTCATGCTCTAAGCTCTGTTCTAATCAGACAGGAAGGAAAGACCTAACTGCCAGTCTATTATGCAAGAAAGCAATTGCTTGACGTAGAGACGAGGTATCCAGAAATAGAAAAGTTTGCCTTGGCCCTTGTTATATCAATAAGGAAATTGAAGAGGTATTTCCTAGAACTCAAGGTAGTAATGTTAACAAATGATCTTTTGAGACAAGCACTGCAAAAACCAGAAGCCTTTGGGAGACTATAGAAATGGTCAATTGAGCTAAGTAAATATAACATCGAATATAAGCCTAAAACGACAATTAAAGGGCAATCCCTACCCAACTCTATAGTTCAGTTCACAACTCGGCCAGAGACATTGAAAAAAAAGTAGAGCAAGGCAAGCTAAAATAGGAGTTATACATCGACGGTTCCCTAAATGAGCATCGTGCATGCATAAGGGTATGTTGGTAAGCTTTGAAAACCATAAGATCACAATGGCAGTAAGGTTCAAATTTAAAGCCTTGAATAATGAAGTCGAGTATGAATCATTGCTTGAGGGATTAAGTCTCGCCTACTATTTGAAGGCTGATCCCTTGAGGATTTATAGTTATTCTCAACTTGTTGTGAACCAAATCTTAGACAAGTATAAGGTGAAAGATGGGATGATGCTCAAATACTTGTGGAAGGTCGAGGAAGAACTCTCCAAGTTCCACTCTTGGAAAGTCAATTAGATACCGCATACTAAAAATAGCAATGTAGATGCTTTAGCTCACTTGGCCATATCTAAAGATTTTGAGCTATTAAGAGTTGTCCCTTGTCGAGGTAATTCCACTCCTCTTCTCTGTTGCCTCACTAAGGATGAAGGTTGCGAGTACTTGTAGAGATACATGAAGGCCTATGTAGGAATCATTTGGGAGGACAGTCATTAGCCCACAAAACACTAAGATGGGGATACTACTGGCCTACCTTGAAAAAAGATGCCCATGAGTATGCTAAAAAATATGACAAGTCTCAGCACTTTGCCAACATACCAAGGTCTCACCCTGAAAACTTGACGTCGATCTTAAGCCTGGGGCCATTTGCAAAATGAGGAATTGATATAATTGTTTTGCTTGTTACTGTGCTTGGGGGACTTAGGTGCCAAGACAAGGAAATTCTATGAAGACCTTGGCATCTATAAGAACTTCTCGGTTGTTGTTTATTAGGAGGCAAATGGACAAGTCATGGTAGTTAACAAAATCATCAAGCACATGCCAAAGAAACACTTGGACAACCTTAAGGGGCGATGGGCAAAAGAGTTGCCTAAGGTATTATAGGCTTATAAAACTACAAGTAGAACTACTACAGGCAAGACTCTCTTTTTGTTCACTTATGGTGCTAAAGCAATCCTCTTGATAAACATGATTACCCTAACCAGTTGAGTAATGGGGTACAATAAACAAGAAAACCCTAAACTTATGGATGCTGAGCTTGACTCGTTAGAAGTATGAAAGATTGACTCATAAATGTGTCTCGCCATTTATCAACAAAGGACGATGAGATATTACAACAGAAAGGTTAAGGAAAGAAGATATGTTGTTGGAGACTTGATTTCAAAAAGGGTAGCTCCTAACACGAAACCAAGAAATGTTAGAACTTTAGGCCTAAATTAGGAAGGCCTTTATAAAGTCTAAGACATTATAAGACCAGGGACCTATATGCTGGAATCAATGATGGGTCGACATATTGAACATCCATGGAATGTTGAGCATCTACAACTCTATTACTATAAATGTAATAATCTTTGTTAAACTAAAAGAAAAATCTATAGGAGTTGTTTCCTAGTTATTGAAATCTCCGTATCTAAATTATTGAAAGAATCTCGAGCACTAGAGTTGCACTATATTTGACATGGGAGGCAAGAGGACCAAAATGGCTTCAAATTCTCAATATGCCAAGGCAAAAGGCCCTAAAAGCTCTACGTCCAAGGCCTCCTCCTCCAAGGCATAAGGCCCTAAAATCTCTATGTCTAATAGGATTGCACAAGGCAAAAGTTATATGCCCAATAGGGTTGCACAAGGCAAAAGCCCTTGCCTTAAATGGCCAATGTCTACGCCCTAATATCTACATCTATGACCAAATTTCTTCACCTATAGGAGTGGAAAAGTGGAAAATGTAGAGCCTTTGGTTCTAACGGAGACCTTTACACAAGGCAAAATTTATACAAGGTAAAAAGCATTAGTATATTTCTTGAGTTATCAAGTTAACGTTATAAATCAATTGGCAGCTATCTCTACATTCAACATGATTGTAAGAAAAATGTGCAGAGGAAGATAGCAAAATGTTTTGATTGTATTTATGATGAAAGAAGTCATTACAAAAGGTTACAAAAGTTTAACAAATATAATAATAAAAAATACAAAAAGATCATTCCTTGCCCCCCAAAGCTCTTTTTTCTACAGCTGGAGGCATCCTTCTTTATAGTAGTCGAGTTGTCGGCCGAAGACGAGGCATTAGAAGCATATATGAAGGACAAATCCTAGCCGAGATGAGCAACGCAGATCTGTTTAACGATCCCCTCGCCCACTCAGTAAAGAATGGCCCTTTGGATTTCCTGGTATTCTTCCAACACCTAGAGCTTCTTGATCGCCTCCCTTGCCATGTTAGGCATCAACCCCTCAAGTTCTTGGATCTTCCCCTTATTAGCCTTGCAGTCCTTCTCAACCTAATACGCCTACTCCTTCAGGCTCTCGATCTCTATAGAAAGCTCGATGATTGTCTCTGTGAGATTCTTCAAGTCCTTTTTCTCCTTAAGGAGGAGAATCTAGGCCTTATTTTCCTTGTACTTGGCATCCTTGGCCACCCGTTTCTCCTCATCAAGGAGATACTTTGGTGCTTCTACCTCTTTAGGAGGGCCGGCTGAATCGAATGTTCCTATAGGAGATAAGGGCCATCATTAGAGCTTGTACATAAAATGGTAGGATTAGAAAGAAGTAAACAAGAAATAAAGCAACCAAGGGACATTTGGAAGACACTTACATTAACTTGGCTATGGATTTGCTCCTTGTGTTGCTCAAGGAGAAGAGACTTCTTGGCATCCTCTTGGTCATTGTTAAAAATAAATTCATATCTAGGAGGAGGGTCCAACATGTTTCCCACCTAGGCATCAAACATGTCACCTATGATGAAATCTTGTCCCTAACTCGATCGCCGAGTAGGAGAGGAATGTCTTTTTTAGAAGAAAGAAAGGGAAAATCAGGGATTAGCCTATCACATTCTCCTCTTGGTGTTTGGATGATGACGTGTTGTCATTGATCCGTTGCCTTTTGGATTGAGAGACATTAGATGGTCAACAACTTGAATCCTTCTTTGAACTGCTAGGCATTTTCTGTGAGGCAGCACTTCTCAACATGGAGCCCCTTGTAGGGGCCTAAGACTTCCTGATCTCAGAAGAAAGCTTAAAGTTCAACATCTTTACAAAAGAAAATATCAGTGAAGTTAAGTTGACTGTATATTATCAAACAATAAGAAGACTATATAAAAAAAATACCCTAAGGGCCCCTACTAGAAGAGGGTTAAACGATGATGAAATAGAAAGGATTAGGGAGAGGATATCAATCCCAACCTCCTTTTATTCTCCTCCATGAAGAGCTTTGCAATTTGCCTATCCCTCTCTAGAAGGGCTGCAATTTGTTTAATTATTTCCTGTCTCTGCCAGGAAAGAATGAGATGGCCGACGAGCTTTATAAAAAAGGCTAAAGTTAGTAGAGGCCTAAAATTTCAAAGGTAAAGACAATGGAAGCCTAAAAAATCTTGACATTATAGGGTTTTAGAGACTTATTGGCAATTCTCTAGGTGGTGTTGACTTCATACTTCCTAGGGCCATATCCTCATTCCTATCGAGGGTATAGGTGTTAATGTCCCCCTTCAATAAAAAAGACATCTTCTTTTAGTCATTGCTAGAAGAAGGAGATCCAAAATGAATGGGGGAATCTTATCCTTGGCTTGACTATAGGCGCCTATGTAATAGCAGCTCTTGGATGAAGATTGACTAATATAGTAATAGTATAAGAACTCGTCCAAGCAAAGGGGAGAGTCGATGAAGAGATGTCACAGGATCCATGTCCCTGAGAAGATCTACTAGAAGTTAGGCGATAGCTGCATCTGCAAGATCTCGAATTCACAACAGAGCCTCTTGACAAAGGGATAAAGGGGAATGTTTGGCCAGTCATGATGCATTTGTTGTAGACAACAAGGTGTCCAGGTAGAGCGGCTTCAGCATAGTAATGTTCGTTAGGTATGACAAACTTGAAGTACCTCCCATTGACCTTATCATAAACTTAATGTACCTCCCATCAACCTTACTTTCGTCAAACGCCCTATGGACATTGTGGGCTCTGTAGTGGGATATGGTTTTGCTGGTTTTTTGTGATATAATCTAACCAAAGTAGGCTACCAATGGCTTGTCGCGTGGTGCAGCCATTCTGATGGATAACAAGCCTTGGACTTTGGGATCCACCATCACCAAGCGAGGATTCCTAGGGTTTAGAATTGCTATGGAGAGAGGAATAGGGATACTATCAACTAAGTCATCGACACTATCTATAGAAGGGACAGTGCCAAAATCATCAATATCCCTAAAAATGGGATCATTCTCAGGGATAGTCTCATCCTGTAGTTAGGATGTCTCAATGGTCTCGACGGCATCTAGGTGAACTCGAGAAGAAGACTCGACCTCTCAACGATGAGTAGATGAAGACATGATCTAATAAAAGAAGAAAAAAAAATGCCAATACCCTATATTAAGAGGTTGATTTGACAACTAAAATATACATGCTTGGTTTGCAATCGACTACAAACCAAATAATCAACACAAAATGCCTTTGATTTTGATAGCCAAATTATGGCTAAAAACCTAGAATCGATCATAGTCGTTTGAGAATTATAGAAGGTGGCAGCAAAGCCTCAAAATAGCCTAGATTAGTATGTTTCATTCTTTCCTAGTGTTTTACCTTAAATCTATCCAATGTTTTGTAGGAGTAAACTCTGAAATTTGAAAGAATGCCAAAAACAGGAAGAACTTGAAAAGCTTAAAAGTGAAGTTTAAAGCTCAGAGACTTATTGGTTATTGAGTGAGATTTGAATGCTTGAGATCTTCAAATTGTAACAGCTAGATCCACAAGAAAGCTACAGTAGATTCAGTAAAAGAATCTGGTTCCAAAGACAAGAAGAAGAAGAAGAAGAAGAAGAGAGTTTGAAGAAGAAGGAGTCTAAGAGAGAATTTTGCGAGAGAGAGATTTGAAATCTAGATTGAATGAGGCAAGAAGAGTTTCAAAGCCCTTAAGTACTTTTGCAAGGGAGAGATCAGAGCCATTATGTGAGGGAATCATTGATCCAACGATCAAAGATTAAGGCAGCCAAAGGTCTCCATCCAACGACTCAAAACTTAGATGGGAAATCTCCTCGATGATTCAACGGCTTAAATCAAAATCTCCTCAGAATGATACGACACCTTTTGCAGGGATAGACATCTATCCCAACAAACACGATTGTTTGGCTGCTTGAGAAGTTTGAATGCTAGATGCAATCATGACTTCAGTCAAAAGCCTTTTCAGTAAGCTATTCTAAGGAACACGACCCTTAACTCCCAAGCAACGAGAGACTTGCCACATCCTTGATTGCCAAAGATGCAAAGCAACTTGCCAAGTCACTCCACACTTCGGGAGGCAATTGTTGTAGGAGATTTTGATCATCCAAGGCCCAAAGGCAAGGTTAATAAAAAGCCCAACTCGGCTTATTAATTTCAAATAGAGTGGAAGTCGAGATTATTGATTGATCACGTCACTCTAGGATGAGGACGAAGTTAAAAAAGCTTCGTATCCTCCACTCATTATTGTGCCCATCATTCCAAAAAGAACATACAAGAATAGGCTGGACAAATGGTTAAGACAGTGTACCTGAAGTTAAGACTACTAGCACGAAACTCAATGCACTCTCTGTATGTGTACAGACACCCCACGCAAAGGTTGGCACATAACACATAGATTTTAGCCCCATTAGCAATATTCTAATCATTTTTAATAATAATGTAGCATTTATAAAAGGTAGAGATGGAGAATAGGAGAAGTAGATCAAAAACACCATCTCCATCCTTTCATTTCTGGAAAATCTATGTCTTATATATGAACTCTTGATAAGAAAAATACAGTAGATATAGCTCATTAAAGAGTGAACCACTATATATATGTGTGTCTTCCTCTTACTTTCATCCTTTTTTGTTCTTATTATATTAATCCATGGGAACCATGAGTGATTTGTGAGCATTACTAAGTTGATCATTTTCCACCTTCAACACTGGTGTTATGTGTATCAAGATGTTTTGAGTCCAATTATATACTGTTACAAAATCGTATCTAGGGTTGGAGAAAAATGAGCATTATTTCTACTCCTAATTCCAGCATAATATATATTCTTCACAAAACTAGCTTATTGCTTATATAGTGCTATAACTCACTCAAATCCACAATTATCCAGAGCAGACAACTTTTTATCACACTATCAAAATATGCATTTTTTAATTTTTTTTGGTGATATATATAGATGAGTTTTTAATGGTTATGTTTCTTAGTTATCCATCAAATTATAAAAGTAATTACATATTTTAATTACAAATAATAATGTGAGCTATATAAACAAATAATAGTTAGGCGTCTAAATGCATGTACATGGTCGATGCTTTTTGGAAGTTTATGTACGCCACTTTCATATTAGGAATGGAGATTAATATGAAAGGTAGGAAGAAACGTGCATGCTTAAGGCTTCCACTAAAGCAATAAATTAAGTTACAAAATCCACTTCACGACAAAAATTGATGATTTAAACATCTAAAATAAGGACAAATTTCTGCTTAATTAGAAATGAAAGATCAATCCCCTAAAATTAAAAGAAAAAAAGAAAAAGAGAGAGAGAGAGACAAAAGAGAAATAACCCAATTAATTAGATAAAGTCTAATAATTGATGTCATTTTATTTTTCAAGAATTAATGTCTTTTGGGCCAGCATATGGTTCTTGAACTTTCAACCGCATATCTTTTCTTTTTTCCATATATTAAGGCTTTTAGATGTCCCACATAACTAAATGAGGATGTATTGTGGAACATACTAATTAATATATTTTCTACAAGTCAACTTACGAGAAATAAATGATAATGCGTGTATAACTGAACAAAGCATCGCCCTCTCACATTTTTCTGTTATTTTAATACAAAAACGATCAATATTGAGGTGATTTAGTATCTGTAATAAATGCTAGATGAGTTTACCAATTACAAAAGCCTTCAGACTCCTTGAATTTGGACTCCAATAATATATATGAAGCTCATTCTCATGGACAACCTTGTTATATAAATGCATTGGAAACAAAAATTTCAACTCAGCTAATAAATCATATTTCATGGCTTTCTCTGAATATAGTACTTTCTCCTATCAACAGCAACAAACCCATCTCCCCATGAACTTCACTCAAAATATTCACAGCTTCTCCAATTCTAATCATCCAAATATTGTCTTAGCTGATAATCATCATCTTTTTAGCCTTCAAAACAACAAAGAAATGGTGCAATATGATTTTTATTTTAAATTTTCCAAGACCTTTTTTTTGGCTGAATAGTTTCTAGTTTGATCTTTCTGTTTGTGGGGTATTTTATGTTTGAAATTGTTTGCTGTTGATGTTGATGCTTAAAAAGAGCAAAGGAGGAACAAAGAGAAAGAGAGGCCATTCCAAAGATGGCAACAAGACAGAAGAAGTTATTCACGTAAGAGCAAAGAGAGGCCAAGCTACTGATAGCCACAGCTTGGCAGAAAGGGTACTAGTATTACTACATATTGTTTCATTAAATATTATTTGCTTCTTTTTCTTTGAAAAACTTTCTTCCTAAAACGCCTTCTGTAATCGCGCTTAACAGCGCGTACTTAATATGCGAATTAATTATACATCATTAACTAAGCTAATTTACTCAAAGTAGGTAAGAAGAAAGAAAATAAACGAGAGGTTCAAATGCCTTCAAACTCTAGTTCCAGGATGTTATAAGGTAATAATTATTACTCCAATCTTTTGTCCAAGCCTTTTAAATAATAAAATATAATTGATAATTACAACTACTAGATATTTAATTTCTTTTAAACAGACAATGGGAATGGCAGTAATGTTGGATGTGGTTATCAGTTATGTTCAATCACTTCAGAATCAGATTAAGGTAAGCCAATATTCAACAATACTATTGGAGGCTGTTTCTTATGACATGCACTTAAAATTACAAGAAACTACAAGTAGTATTTCTTTTCCAATGTTTTTGCTTGAAACTAAAACTAAACATTTCTTTCCCATTTTCAAGTTTCTATCCTTGAAGCTATCCGCTGCAAGTATGTACTACAATTTCAGTTCGCCAAGTACGGATTCTACCAACACATTGCAGGTACTTGTTTTTACATCTTCATGATGTTCATGTTACATATTTGACTTTAAAAAACAACTAAATTCTATGTGCATTCTTATGTTTTAAACTGAAAAAATAGGTCAGCAATGTGGTTATAACTCAGGGGACAAACACAGTAGATTTGGACCAGAAGTTAGAGAGAGAAGGATATGGAGAAAGCTGTCACAACTTCCATTGATAAATACCCTCTCAACACTTCCCCATGGAAAGTTCTCTGCTTTTCATGCTTTTAACTTTATTATTTGTGCAAAGAAGAGTTGCAAATGAAATGAATAATATGGGAAGGATGAATTTACATTGTGGTTTTTCCCAAGAACTATATGTAGTTTCTTTTGGTTAATCATAAGAAAAATATATTTCAGATTTCTTTGTATCAATTTTCATTTTTTTTGGTGGTGGAAGAGAGACATACCCATAATGTAAACCAGCTTCAATTATATTAAGCATTGTGGATAACCTTCATATGTATCTATATATGTAATGATTGTGACAAGCAATGAATCTAACTACTAGGGTGTTTTAGAACATTAGTTCTAATCCATTAGTTACAAAATAGTGTAAAGCTCTCAAGAGTTATATAAAAAACCAAAAGTTCTTACAATATAAAATTATTACATGTTATAATTTTTAAACTTAAAATATATATTCTAACTGATTTTTCAAACAAAAAATCAATTTTCATCACACTTAAAAGATTCAGTTTTTGTATAAAAGTTTAAATGCTGAATGATATGGATAGGATTTAGAAGCATTGGAAATGGATATTTTTAGTTTTTATTTTATGTTTTTCTAGGGATCAATGACCCAATGTCTCTTATCATAGATGAAAAGAAAAGAAGACAGATCTATGCTCTCATCTAGAATCTGTAAAGGTTTGTGTATATAAAACACACAACCTTATTATTTTAAAGAAAAGTTGCTAACGTAAAATTTTTAATCCCTACAGCTTTATTTGACAATATCGTTAGAACTTATTAGTTTCAACTGTTATAGTACAAAGCTCTCACAAGTTATAATATACCACAAAAATATGCTACAGTTTAAAACCTCACATAATATAATATTTTGGTTCCAACTATGTAGTTCTAATTACATTCCCAAACATACTTTACTAAGAATTAAACCTCTGACGGATAGAAGAAAGAGCTATGGAGAGATTGTTTGTTATTGGTAGCAGTACTTTAGTGCTTGTGGACATAGTATGCAAACTCCATAGTGAATGGTCAAAATGTGTTTGTAGGACTAGGCAGGTACTTTGAATCGTAATTATTAAGGGATTTCGTATGGGCCAACTAGAGATGAAGACAGGTTGAAGAAGACCACCTAATGCTCCTTAGAATGATCTGTCATCTAGGCTTCTTTACCTTTTTGAGGGTGGACACAACCTATCATCCATATATGTATGTTCTAGATTATACTAATCGCTTTAAAGTTGAACTTTTCAAGATTGTTGGCATGTTTAGTGTTTGTCTGCAATATACTTATTGATAATTGAAAAGGGCTTCATCTCTAGTACAAGGGAAATTACTTGATAAACGTGCACTTGAGAGGATCAAATTCAGATTTAAGTTTTGATCATGCTAAACTTTATATTTGTGTTCATTTTAACGACTCTATGGCCCTTTGGTTTATGGGTTTGAACTTTTTTCTTTAAGAAAAAATATTGTAGTAAAAAGAGATTTCATTTTGTTTTTGTAAGTATCGATAAGAATTTATATGCCACAGTATGAAAGCTAAAAAGATTTTTTTCAAGGGGACTTCGAAGCGGGGTAAAACTATAGTTTACTTGCAATACTCGCTCAATTTTCTGAGTGTTAGATTTTGATTCGATTTCGCATACAAGTATAGATTGGCGTTTCGAATAGCCTATTGATATGCCCAACCACAGAACTCCGCCGATTTTGACCAAGCTATCATATATGTTCCTCTTTTCAATTTTCTCATAATTGATTGCACATTCCTTCTTATTTGGCTTTTAGATGATTCATGCATGTCTTCCAAGGTTATAAAACCACAGGAGGCAATTAAAAAAAAAAAAAATAGAGCCATGGGTCCATTAATTTGTTCGCTTCACTAAGTTTAAAGGCCAATAGCTCAGACTATAATATATATCCAGACTTGGATGTCGTGATCTAATGGTGTTGGGTGGCATTTGAGCTGTGACTTGCTCGTTATTGACCGTTTTTAATATGGTTGGTGCAACATGGGACAATTCTTATACCTACAATGGGCAGGTTCAGAGTCTTCTTTCGAGATGGGAGAAACTAGTTTTAGCTTATTTCCTACAATTGTGGGAAGACTTTGCTCTTTTGTTCTTGGTGTCTTCCAAGGAGGATACTGTAGTATGAGATTTATAAGCAGTATGAGTAATTGAAACCATTTCAAGACATGCACATTGTTTAAAGAGGAGAGAGAGGGGGGAGAGGGGGAAGAGAGAGAGAGGACTTTTGAACTTTGAATATTCTGTAACCAACAAAGACGACTAGCTTTACAATAAAGAAACTACATGTTACTTCTTACCTTTAAAAGGGTCCCTCAATAATACGGTTCCCTTAACTATGAAATCATATTGAAACCATAGTCTAAAAAATAGTAAGAAACTTTTTCATCACAAAAATGAATGTAAATTTGATAGAATTGAATCAAATTTAAAGCACTACAGAGTATTTTGCATGATTTTGTCTTTATTTTATGTAATTATCGGTAACATATATAAGAGACACTCGCTTACCTAAAAAAAATATATAAATTAGGGAGGATGAAGGAGATAACAAATTTTTAAAACTTTTTAAAGTAAATTGCATGTTTTGAAAATATTTTTAATAAATAACAAACTAATGATATAAATAATTTATTCGTTGTGTAAATAAAAATAATTTACACTATAAAAAAGGTAGTAAATAAATTATTTTCACCTTAAATTTATTTACTATGTAAATAAGAATTAATCACTGCAAATAAGAGGGTAAATAGATTATTTATACTATAAATTTTCTATTTACTATAAGTATTTTTAAAATATGCTATTGTGCTATAATTAGTTTTGAAAAAGTGATATTTACTACAATTTTCCTATAAATTATAAGAACTTATTATTTCATTTTTAGGGAAAAATGAAAATATGGTATATTAAGACTTCTGCTTTTTTTTAAGAATCTTTTATAGAATTTAAAAAAACCACTATATTAGAAGATTCAATCCTTAATCTCGAGATTTTGGTAATGTGGTGATGTCTTAGAAAAGAAGATCCATTAAATGCGATGGAACTAGTTGTGTCGCCCAAAATCAAGAAAAGGCATGGGCTTTATAGACATGGTTGCTTTCAACCAGCCCGCTTTGCTACGCAAAGTTGGTGTATCATCAGAAACCCTGATTCTCTTACGGCTAAAGTGTTAAAGGCAAAATATTTTCCAAATGAGACCCTTTTGAAAGCGGGTGTAGTAACAACCCATCTTTCACTTAGAGGAGTATAATATGGGGTGCCGACGGGGCAGATATAAAGGTTTTGATGGTCTATGGATTCCACGGCCAAGCACGTTTCGACCTGTCACTCCACCAAATGAGATGACAACAGATTGGATGGTGGAAGACCTTATCCTCAATCGGCAGTGGAAAAGAGAAATTATTTATAACAACTTTTCGTCTGGTAGACCAGGAGGTTATTTTGAGTATTCCACTAGGACAGGGTGTGCAAAGATAAGTGGGAGTGGCACTTCGATTCCAAGTGTTAGTATACTATCAAATTGGGCTATTGGTTGGCTATGGAGCTGAAGAATGATCCGAGGGGTCAAGACCTCTGGGGGATCACATATTGGTGGTGAAAATTGTGATGTCTCAAGATTCCCAACAAGATCAAGAGTTTTGTTTGGAGGGCAGCAAATGGCATTTTTGCCTTTGTCACGTTGGGCTGCAAAAAGAGGCATTCAGAGCGCTACAAGTTATGAATGCTCTCTGGATATGATTGAGACTATGCAGCATTCCTTGTGGGAGTGCAAGTTCGCACGGCAAGTTTGGGACTCCTTAGAGATTTAGACATGTAACGTCTCGAAATTAATTAAGTGATATTAGTATGTAAAATAGTGAATCAATGTACCATGATGTATTTTTAAACTTAATCTGATTATTTTGTGATATTTTTAAAATTAATGTTATTTCTAATTATTTTAATCATTTTAATTACTTTTGATTATTTTTATCTTGTTATTTTGAATTTTGAAACAAAACAATTTGTCAAATACAGAACACGTCCTGTTTGAAATCTATGTGCTGCACACGGTTTTCTTGCAGAAAACCACCTCCCCTCCTCTTTATTTATTTCTCTCTCCCTCACTCTTTCCCTCTCACTCTCATTCTCTCTCACTCTCTCTCTTTCGTCCTGTCATGCTCTCTCTCTGTGCCTCTCTCTATCTCTCTTTCTCACTCAATTTTTGATTCAAAAATCAAGTTTAAGCTTCAACTTTTAATGGATTAAGAGCTTAGGAATGCATTTGAGCAACTATAAATGCAAATCGAGGTTAGTTTACTCATTTTTCAAATTTCAAAGTTTATTTTTAAAATTTTCAATTTTTCCTTGCATTTTGAGATTCAAGTTTATTTAAGCTTAGAAATCTCTCAATCTAAGTTAGTGGAAACTAAAATATCTAGAATCTAAGCTTAGTTTGATGAAAAAGGGATTTAAATCAAGATTTTTCATTTTTCTTTAATTTTTCTATTTTTGGATTTTCTTGGATTTTTCTATGCAAATCTTGTTTAAATTATTTTGGAAGTGTTCTATTATGTTTTGCTACCATCCATGAGTGTTTTACATGCTTGGGAATTGAGAAAAACAAGTGGAAATGAGAATTTGGGTTCAGGGAGGCTGAAACCTGTGTCTGAAAAATTTTAAAATTTTCTTAGTTCGGTAAGCCGGATTCATGAATCCGGTAGGTGGGACTCATACTTTCGGCAGGCCGAACCTAGAGAAGTTCGGCAGACAAGACCCAGATGGTTGGTAGGCCAAACTACACAGTTCGGTAGGCCGGACAAGGGTGATTGGTAGGCCGACCGGGATTTGTGAAAATTTATCATTTTTCACCTGTTTTTACTGTTTTGAACCCCGATAAGGATTTTAAACTTGTAGTACGATTTTATGGATCTAAATGGCACACTAGGACACAATAAGATAGTTTAGCAACATAGGATATCTTAAGTTAGAAACTGATAAACTTGGTTTACATTTAAGGTTGTTTGTGATTCCGTAGAGTTAACGTATAGCAGAGCGAGACTACGATGTTGAGTCGTGACACAAGATATTGAGGTAAGACTTCTACCCCACCTTTGGTAACCTTGTTTTGAAAAGATTTTGACCTTGAAAAATGATTTCTTTCAAAGTGTTATCAACGAAGGTTTTAAAAAAGATTTTATTAGTTATTTTCATAACTGTTGAATGATGACATGATGTGAATAATGAACTACATAATGAACGTAAATGAATACACTTAGTAAATGGGATTTAAATTAATGATAGAAATGAATATAAGGGCATGATGCTCTATCATATATTAGGTCATGTAGCGTATGACCTTGGAGGTAGGTCTTGAAACCTTAGTAGGCCATTACGGTGGTAATATATATGGTTTACTCAAGAAAAGATAATTATACCTTTTACGGTTAACCAACAAACAGTTTTGGTAAGATTAATTTTATTGAATTTTATTTATTCATTTATTTATTTAAGTCTATTTTCTAAATATTTTTTGAATAATGAATTTTCTAGTTAAGGTTAAATGTTTTATAACCTTGTCCTACTGCGCCTTTCGCTCACTTTTTATTTGTTTTCAACCCCTTTTTTCTCTAGGCGGAACCCAGCTTAGGATTGACAGAGAGTCTGCCGATCAGGCTTGTGAACAGTAGAAGAATCTTAAGTAGGTTTTTTGTATAAATTTAATAAGGCATGTATTATTTTAATTTTTCTCTATTTTGGACTGTGGTTGTAATTTAAATATTGTCGATACTATGTGTGTGGATAAGCTGTGGGTTGGTGGGACCCAACGCATATTCTCTCATTCTTTATTATTTTATTTCATTTTGATTTATCTTATTTGTTTAATTATTATAAATATTTACTTAAAAGGGGTTTTAAACTATCACCTTTTTCATAATTAATTAAATTCTTTAACTTGTGTTTTAATTAAAAATTTCTACTTAATTAACCTATTTAACCAGCCATGTCACCTTTCGTACTATAGGGCATGACAGGACAAAACTAAAATCAGCTTTCGTTGGTTGTTTTGAGAGTTTAAGTGTCAACTTGTGTTGTGTTTCATCTTGATCAGAGTTTGATATTCTTATGCAGTTGCATGGGCTACATGGACATATAAAAATAATTTTTTTTCATCAGGGTCTGAACCAACTTGTTGTGAAAATGCTAGAGTTAGCTAGGCATATGATTGGGGTCTATCAGATGTGTTAGAGTGGGATCAATGGAGTAGCTAACCTACTACGATGATCAATTGGTTGACTCCTATTAAAGTCAAATACTGATGTTTGTGAAGGTTCAAGTTTTATTCTGTGGGGCCATTTGACGACAAGAGTAGGCCATATGTTGGCTTTTTGTGGTGGATGGCTATCTATTCGAAGCCTTTGACAATCCGACTCAAGCTGACATCTTTCCCGAGGAGGCGAAGGAGTGCGTTGCGAGCGGTAGAGGACCTGTAGAACACCTCAGGATGAAGAGCCGAGGTCAGGAGATTAAAGATCATCTTCCCCATTACATCCACAGAGCATAGTTTATCAAGCTGTCGAGGATGTAATTCTCGAGGACAGCACCAAGCACACCCCCAACAATAGCCCCTCAATGCACCTGGTCGGTGCTCGGCTAGGTAGACTATGCCGAATGGGGGCAGTCGGCTTAGTTTTACCTTCAAGCAGTGTCCCAGGATGATGGGAGTTGAAGAGCCATACGGTCAAGCTCGATACAACACGTGTCACTACATGATTGGGTATTTTCTTGACGAGCACAATCATAGTATCTCTTTGATTTTCATGCCTGAGTTTCACGCTTGAGTTTCGGCTATAAATAGGAGCTAACCCCTATTATGCTAGTGTGTGAGCACGTCTGGATTTTAGATTTTTCAAGTTTTAACTACCGAGCTATAGTTTTCAACCCGAGGACTTAAGACCTTATCCCAAGCACCCATAATCAGAGCAAGTAATTTCCTAAAACAAATATATATATAGAAATGAGTGACCTCAACGATTCCCAAAACAACATAGCCATTTCCTGGTCGAACAACAACAAGAGACTGATTAGTCGACGATCGAGGAGGTTGATGTAGAGGGTGTTTTGCTTCGTCCAGATGGAGCAGCCTGGTTGGCCAAAATACTGAGTCATAGTGCCGAGACTATACCCGAGCAAGAGTTTCTTGACACGATAGACCAGAAGTGACCGATCAGGCCATGCAAGAGCGAGGATCAGTACATCAGGGAAGCCACCAGAGGCACATCCTAAGTTACAGCCTAAGATCATGTTGACTTGATAGTAGCCTCTGATGTATCGAGCACCTTTGGTCGAGGAACCAGGGCTTCTGCTCCTATCATGGGCTGTATGGCCGTTGATGCCCCCGTTGAGGACCGACCAGCCAGGGACGTAGAATTGGACGACATCGTGGTTGAGGGAGAGGTGACTGAAGAAAGGCCCGTCACCACCAAGGTCTAGGGGTATGATTGCATATAGGAGCTCCTAACTCGGTTAGGCCTCTATAGCTAGATATACATCAGCATTGATGCTGGGTCGGCTCGAGCTTTACGTCGAGGGTATCGGATCCCAAATGACGTCGATCTTGTTTTGCCCGAGAAGGGGGGAGATTTGTCTCTAAACCTGCTAGAAGGCTATATCACTTTATACGCTAAGTTCTTCCAAGCCAAGCTTTGCCTGCCCTTTCACCCCTTCCTTAGGCGGTTGTTAAATGACTTGAATGTGTGCCCTACCCAGCTGAACCTAACCTACTATCGCTCCTTGATTGGGATGTATACCTCTGGAGGTACTACCATGTGACCAAGATGCCATAGGAAGCCTTTGAGCAAGTGCATAAAATAAAGAGGCCTCTCGACAATCGGGATGATATTACTTTACTGGCTTTAAGATGGATTTGATCCTCGAAAACCTGACTCGAACAAACTTTAGAAGTTCGAGTGGTTTTTCATCAAGGGAAATTACGCGTCTTAGGCCAGTGAAGTGGTACCCGAGGACCAGCAAGTCTCAGGAGGTTTGAGTAGGGGCACATCTGGTCGAAGAGGCTATGGGCACTAAGCAAGGTCATTACAGCAATGGAGGATTTGTATTTAAAGCCTAGGTCTACTTGGCGACAGTTGTTCTTGCTTCGAAAGACCAACCTCACCCACTATGGTTGGTTTGAGGGTTCCTTCAGGTCAAGGCTGCCCATTGTTGATGAAGACCTTGAGGATGTGATAAGGCATCTATACCCATCAGGCTAGTTCCAGATCAAGGGTAAGCTTGAGCTTCTTCTCTTTTCTTTTTCTTTTTTTTTTGAGTTTTGTCGAGCTTGCCTTGACTTGGTGATTTCTTTTTGTAGACATGTCTTTACGACAAATGTTCAGGCAAAAGAGGTAGAGGTCAACAAAAATCCTCCATTGATCCAAAGGAAAAGAGGTCATTGGGTCAAAGAGGAAGAGGACCCAAGGGCCCGAGTGCCCTTCTATCACCGAGCAACTAATCCTTCCATCGTCGCTGACAAGATCAGGAGGCATGTCGATCCGAGATCACCCACCAACTGCCGTCACCCTTACCTCATCACCACCAACTGAGCCCCCAAAGAGGCACCATGCCACACAACGTCTGATGCTCAAGGAGGAGTTCTTCCAGGCAGCCCAAGAGGAAACTTTCTCAGACTGCTTTTGGTCGACCTTCCGACTCTCCATCAAGGTATGTAGGATCCACGTCTTGAGCTTCTTCTTACTTTGGCATTTTCTTGGCTCTAACCACTTCTTCTCTCAGGCCTACACATACATGGAAAATGGCTGATTTCATAGCCGAGTGCACCTTTCATCTCGAGCAAAGGAAGGCTAAGAAGGCCGACAAGAGAGGTGGAGAAGGCGTTGGAAGGGAAGGAGGCCGAGCTCTCCCAGGAGAAGGCAGATGCCACCTGGGCTGAGGACGAGGTAAGGAAGGCCTGGGAAGAGGCGGATCAACCGCAGGCCGAGGCTAACTAGGCACAGGCTACCCTCCAAGCTATCGAGGATAAGCACAAGCGCTTCTTAAGGGAGGAGCTGTCCGGTAGACTGCCCAGGCAATAGAGGACTTCAAGGCATCCACGGAGTATGCGGACAACTACTACCATGGGATGAAGGACTTGCAGGAGTACCTTTTAGAGAAACATCCCGAGGCTACTACCCTAGATTGGTCTTTGGTGGTCGAGCCGGAGGTTGAGCCAGAAATGGGTGAGGATGTGGAGCAGGTCAGGCATGATGTAGTGGTGGACCTCGACGCCGAGAATGACAACTGTGAGGATAGGGCCCAAGCTTGAATGTTTTTACTCATTTGTAATTTCTTCTTTTTCCTGTCTAGGTTAAGAGGTGCCTAGCTATTTGTACTTCCAAAAAACGATCGAGTTATTTTTAATGAACTTTTAATTTAATTTTCTCAAGTCCACCGCTTCTTGTAATAAAACTTTTAATTTCATTTTTTCCTAAGCTCAATGCTTTTTGGACTGAAACATTTAATTTTATGTTTTTCAAGTTCAACAATCTCAGAATGAAACCTTTTAATTTCATTTTTTTTCTAGTGTTTTTTGTTTGATTGGTTGAGTAGGGAAGACCCACTTCTCGGACCTTTTGGACACCGTTAGTCGACGTATCCAACTGCTTTTTTATTTGTTTGGCTGAGCAAGGAAGATCTACTTTTCTGCCCTTTTGGACATCGTTAGTCCCCCTTAGACTTTTTTAAGTTCGTTCAAACTTTTACAAGTCTAATTGTAGTTAGGAGTTAAGTTCCCTAGAGTAATCACTATGTCAGGGTCGCTCTTAGCCAGGTCATCCACATTGCGATGGACTAGTGGACTAGTATTTCAAGTCCACCTATGGTCAAAATCTTACCGACCAGCCCCTTAGTCTCGTTTTTGGGATGACCCTCCCTTTTCAGGAGTTACAATTCGGTCCCCCCAGACAGGAGTTAGGGTGGCCTTCCCTCTTCGAGAATTTTAGCCTTTTTAGTGTGAATTGCTATTTTCATTGACAACTTTTCTATACATCTCGATTCTGCTTAATAGACCTTTTAATTACAAAAGAATGAAGCTAGAGGTCAAAAAAGGAGTTCTAGCTCTACGCTAACAATAAAATTTCTTTAGGTGCTCAACATTCCAAGGGTGACTTAGCACATAATCCTCTATGTCAGCGATGTTGTATGTGCTTGGCTGTATAATGCCAATCACTTTGAACGGGTTATCCCATTTCAGTCTGACCTAAGCATGAGCTGCTAGACAATGATGTTCTTGAGTACTAAATCACTAACTTTAAAACTCTTTAGATGAACCCGCTTGTTGTATTACTGAGCAACGATTTGATTCCAAGCCGTGGTATGGATTATGGCTCTGTCCCTCTGTTCTTCCAATAGGTCGAGCTCGAACATTATGAGTTTGGCATTTTGATGCTCGTCATAATGTTCAATTCTGAAGCTCGACAGGCCAACCTTTGCCAGGATAACAGCTTTGGCTCTATAGAAGAGGGAGAATGGAGTCTCTTTTGTGGTAGTTAGGGCTGTGGTATGGTATGTCTAGAGCACCTTTGGGAGCTCGTCGATCCACCCACCTTTGAGCCTTTCTAGTGTTTTCTTTAGATTGTCCTTAATCGTTTTATTGACCGCTCTAACCTGCCCATTGCTCTAAGGGTAACCAGGTGAGGAGAAGACCTTCTTGATGCCGTGATACTCGTACAAGTGGAGGAGAGTCGATGATTCAAACTGTGACGTTGTTGGTAACTATAGTATGCAAAATTTCAAATCGAAAAATAATGTTTTTCTAGATGAAGTTGGTGCATTTGGCTTAGGTCATGTTGGTGCAGTGTTCGACCTCTACCCACTTAGTGAGGTAGTCTATAGCCACTATGCAATACTTAAACTATGACCAGGCTTGGGGAGAAGGTCCGATCAGGTCGATAGCCCATTTAGTAAATGGCTAGGCAGATGTGATAGTGCTGAGAGGCTCGACATGATGTCTGATTGTCTGAATGAACTACTGGCATTTGAGGCATCTATGTGCATATTCCTTGCAGTCCTACTCCACGGTCAGCCAATAGTATCCTTGGTGAGGCACTTCTAGGCCAGAGAACTCCTCCCATATGATTGCTGCACAAACCTCCATGGATTTCCTTCATGAGGTATCGAGCCTTCTTAGGCCCAATACACCTTAGGCACTAATTGGTATAGCCACATTTGTAGAGTTTTTCCCCGATCATCGAATACTAAGCCGAGCTATTGAGAACAAGTCGGGCAACTCAACTATGGTCAGGTATCAAATGATCGGGTCCATCTAGGTGCTTTCTTGCTCTTCGATGGCCCTAGCCATTTCTTTAGTGATGCTTGGCTCAGCCAGCCTCTTAATTGGGACAGCCATCAATTCATTGTTGCCTAATCTTGAGGCTAGCCAAGCAAGTGCATCAACTTTTGAATTTTTAAATCTCAAGATCTAGATGAAGTTGTAAGCCTTAAACTATCCTAACAACGGCTTGACCTCCCTTGAGTAGGCAATCATAGACTCTATTCGGGCTTAGAATCCACTGACGACTTGTTGGACAACGATCATCGAGTCGTTGTGAACGTGGATACAGTCCACTCTAAGGTTTCAAGCAATTTTGAACTCAGCCATTAACGCCTCATATTCAGCTTCGTTGTTGGATGTCTTGAAGTCGAAGCAAAGGGCATAAATGGCCTTATACTCATCTAGACTGGTGAGGACTAGGCCAACTCCCAAGCCGTCAACACATGAGGATCCATCCACATAGAGGTTCCACTCATGCTAGGGCTCGACAGTGTTGTTGTTGCTGCTGGGGATGTCTTGGGCTTCAACAGGAGTTTTCTTAGGCCATGGGGTATTTTGTCTAGCATGCGTGAACTCTGCAATGAAATCTACTAGAGCCTGCACCTTGATTGTCATCCTCGGGACAAAGTGTATGTCATGCTGCCCAAGCTCTACCGACCACTTTGCCATCCATCTAGAGATCTCTAGACTTCAAAGGATTTGGCACAAAGGGTACTTATTTGGAACCTGAATAGTATGACCTTGGAAATATGGTCGAAACTTCCGAGCAGAAGTGACGAGAGCAAATGCAAGTTTTTCCAACAGAGGGTACCACTCCTCGACAACTTGGAATGCATGGCTTGTGTAGTAGACTACCTTTTGGACACTATCCCTTTCTTGGACAAGGACCAAGCTTATGGCCTTTTTAGATATAGCTAGGTAAGCATATAATGTTTCTTTCGGTAAAGGTTTAGATAGGAGCGGGGGTGTGGCTAGATATCTCTTGAGATTTTGGAATGCTTCTTCATACTCCCTACTCTACTCAAACCTCCCCTTAAGTGCCTAGAAAAAAGAGTGGCATTTATCAGTAGGCCGGGAGATGAACCTGGACAAAGCTGCTATCATGCTGGTCAATTTCTGTACTTCTTTGATAGTACGGGATGAATGCATGTCAATCACAGCCTGGGCTTTAACTGGGTTGACTTCAATTCCTTACCATGAACCTAAGGAACTTGCTAGACTCAACCCTAAATATACACTTTGCCAGGTTGAGTTTTATCTTATATTCATAGAGAATGTCAAAGCTTGCTCAGAGATTGACAATGTTGTATGCTTCTTGGACGGATTTGACAAGCATGTTGTCTATGTACACTTCTATGGTTTTGTCGATCAACCTAGCGAACATCTTGTTTACCAAGCACTGATAGGCTGCTCTGGCGTTCTTCAGTCTAAACAACATAACTACATAGCAAAGAGTCCTTGATCTGTGGTGAAGGTAGTTTTGATTTGGTCTTCCTCGGCCATCCTTACTTGATTATACCTAAAGTAAGTGTCTATGAAGCTTAATAGCTTGTGTCTAGCGATTGCATCTACGAGCTGGCCTACGTGGAGTAGTGGGAAGCTGTCCTCTGGGTAGGCTTTATTAAGATCAGAATAGTCAATATAGACCTGCTATTTCCCATTTGCTTTTTTAACCAAGACCACAATCGCCAACCACTCTGGGTATGTGACTTCTAAGATAAACTTGACCTTTAGGAGCTTTTGAACCTTTTTTTTTATGGCTATATACCTTTTTGGATTGAACACTCTTCTTTTTAGATGACTGGCTTGTGCTCAGGGATGAAACTGAGACGATGGCATATGATATTGGGGTCGATACCAATCATATCCTCGTGGGACCATATGAATACATCCCAATATTCTGTGAGGAATTTCTCTAGGTTAGCTTAGATTCCTAGCTTTAGTTGAGACCCGAGTTGTACCGTTTAGTTGGGTTGTTTGGGTCCAGGTTGTACGACACCAATTCTTCCACTGGTATGGCTCTCATCTTTTCTTCTAGGAGTCGAGGATCTAGGTCAGATAACATTTTGGGCTTTTGTTGGCAGGGAGCAGTATCTCGTCCACCTTAAATCTAGCTGAGAGGTTTAGTTGTCGAGCTGAAGCCTCCTTGAAGGCATTTGCATAGTAATCTCAGGAATCTTTCTATCGTAACCTGATGACTCCGACCCTACTCTCTGTTGAGAACTTCATCATGAGGTGATAGTGGAAACGATAGCCATAAGGGCATTCAAGGTTAGTCACCCAATGATGATATTGTATTGAGATGGTTTGTCAATGACAAGAAAGTCGACAATATGCGTTATTCGAGTAATTCCCTCTTTGAAGGTGACTAGCAAGCTGATCGTCCTGACTTCTCAAACGCATTCCCTAGTGAAGTCGTATAGGGGTGTCTGGATTGTGGTAAGTGCAGCGTTATGGATCTTCAGCTTGTCATAGGCTTGCTTGAAGAAAATGTTAGCCGAACTGCCATTATCGACCAGCACATACTGGATGACATTGTTGGCGATTTAGAGCTCGTATACGAGGGCGTTGCTATGTGGGTTGACAAATGTGTCCCCCTCTTCTTCAGTAAAAGTGATAAGGACGTCTTCTTGCCTGTAAATTTTGTCGATATGCTTAGACATGTTCATGAGATAGCCCTTTTCGACAAGCCAAGCTTCCCAAGCATAGGCCCGTCATCCACTCAAGGTGTCCCCTATAACTGGTTTGTCGAAGATCATGTGTAAAATGTTCAGGGGTTTTGGGCCATTCCCACCTTTGTTATGTGGTCGGGTTTGTGCGACTCGAGTCGGTTGGTCATTTTTCTTGGTCAAGGAGCCGAGAGTTAAGACTCACTCTATAAATTCCTGTAAATGCCCATTTCAGACCAGCCTTTTGATTTGGTCCTCGAGTTGGATACAGTCGCAGGTGTTGTGTCTGATATCCTTGTGAAATTACAGTTCTTGTTATGGACTTTCTTAGATTTACTTCCCTTAAACTTCGACGGGTCCACCAATAAGTTTCTACCATTTACCTAGGTTAATACCTCGTTAATGCTGATGACCAAGGGTGTGTAGCTTTAAAATTTTCAGTCGAGAACTTGTTCTTATCTGCTTTTTGCTTTTCCTTCTTCGACTTCTTGTTCTATTCGGTATTAGCTTGCTCGGGTAGAGCCTTTCGCTTCTTTCCCTTCTTGTTGTTGCTACTACTGCTTTCACCTTCCTGACGACTCTTCATAAACTTGGTTGCGTTGGCATACCTCTGATCATATGTGAACATCTGAGAGAAAGTGCTTGGGTACCCAAAGGCGAATGACCAGGTCAGCTTCTTGTCTTTGAGGCCCTCAGTAAACGCATGCTTCAAGGTCTCATCTTCGATGTGTCTCACCTCTAGTACAGCTCGGGTGAAACAGTTGATGTAATCTTTGACACTTTCGTTTCCCTGTTTGACAACATAGAGGTGAGTAACTTCTTTCCTTCTTATCTTGGTTGTTGAGAATGCTGCAGAGAAGGCGTCAGACAACTGGTGGAAGGAAGTGATGGTGCCTGGCTCTAAACACCTGAACCACTATCGAGCAGGGCCAATCAGTGTGAGGGAGAATGCTTTGCACATGGTTGCGTTGTTGGCATTCTAAAGTAACATATGTCCCCAATATAGCTCCAAGTGCATGTCAGCGTCGGTTGTCTTGTCATAGGCCTTGATTTGTAGGACCTTGCAAACTTGGGGGGCATAGAAACCTGCATAATGACATCAATGAATGGTAGGTTCGACATGCAGCCCTTATCGAGCCTAAAGTGGTTGTTATAGATATGATCAATTTGTCTCTACAGTTCTTTGAATTGACAATTGTTGGTATCTTTGGGTAGTTCCACTCTATATGGGGCTCCACCCTCAGTGCTGTCACCTCCTTTGGGCTGCCTGTTTGTCGAACACCCTCTCCCTGGCATTCGAGCCTATCAAACACGAATGCCTAGGACCCTTGCAGGGATCAATCTTAGCCCCTTTGTGGGCTGATCCGACCTTCTCGAACAAGCATGTTCTTAGTCGAGACTCCATGTGTGGCCTGCCTTAAGTGTTCGGAGTCAACATTGTCTGAACGTTAGCCCCCTATCCTGCTCAACCCCGGCCTAGTCCTCCAAGGCTTGGGGAAAGAGGGCAAAAGCTAGCTGTCGTTGCGCTTGTTGTTAAGCTATCTGTTGCATGAGTAATCAAACTGTATTCATGAGTTCCTGGATCAGATCCTAGGCAATTGGGTCTTCTATGTCTTACTTAGCCCTAGCTACACTGCCCTGATCACTAGACTGGGACCTCGATGCTCAGAGCCGTCCTCTAGGTCAATTAGGGTTTGGGTTTTTGTTTCAGTTTTGGGCTTCGCTTGACCCCTCCTATCTGGTGCCCTCGTCTCAGATATTCCCTCTACTGACCATGCTTGGATCACGAAGGAGATGTAGCTGGTAGTTTTGAGTGAAAGGCATGGGGCCCTCCTTGTGGCGCCAAAATGTTGATGCTTACAGGTGAGTGGCGGCAGATCAACATCATGTGCGGCTACATACGACGCTTAGACGGCTTTTTCCTATTCACATTGGCCTATTCGGGAGTACTTGCAATAAGAGGAGGGACGCTTCGGAGGTAAAAAGGGAGAACATTGATGTGGTGTCGGACAAGGGCTCTCTGACGCTCAAGGCAGGTATTGTTCGATAGGGTATGGGAGCTAGTCAGTTGGAAAGGAAAACGTTTGCCTCGAGCTGTAATAAATACGCTCTATTTATAGGCTGCCACTCAAACCATGTGTTAGGTGCGTTTCACCCATGACCTGACCTGCAAAAGATAGGTGACATGTGTCATGGCCCCCACCGGTGGATCAGCCCCCATCCAATGGTAGGAGTAAGGCCATATATTTGCTTTATGTGGCAAGTGGCTGTCTACCCGAATGCTCTGACAATCTGACCTGAGCTAGCGTCTTTCCCGAGGAGCCGAGAGCATGTAGAACACCTCGGGATGAAAAGCCAAGGTCAAGAGGTCATAGATCATCTTCCCCATTACATCTGCCAAGCATAGTTTGCCAAGCCACTGAGGATGTAATTCTCGCGTATGGCGTCATGCACAACCCCAACAATATTTATTGAATAAACACAAAATACAAGACATATATTGCATTTATTGAAGAAACGCAAAATTCAAGGGGTAGTCTAAAGAAAATACAAGGTATATATATATATATATATATGTAACTTTACTATTTAAAATTGTCATATAAAGTTATAGAGTGTTTAGGAATTAAGTTAGAACTTGAAATTGGAATTTAACATTGAAGAATGTTGAAGATTTATACTGTAGCATACTTTTGGTTTACAATGTAACCGTGAAAGTTTTACATTGTAACTTATAAGAATTTTAATAGTAACAGTTGGAACTTTAGTATTTAAAATTTTGGTTGTTGAACAATCTATTAATAAAGGAAAGAAAGTCTAGAATAGGAGATGTCGTTTTTCAAATAAATTTCATTAAATACGACATGATCAAGGATGTAGAGAGTTACTCTGTTAATAACGAAAACAAGGTTTAGTTTAGGGCCTGTTTGTTTTGAGTATTATTTGGACTCAATAGACTTAAATTTAAATTCGAATATCAAAAATCCTTTGGATATGTGTTTATTTTCCCAAAAATCTGAATTCTTTGAGTATCAAGAATCTAAGTTTCTAGAGTTCTCATCCCCTCTAAACCTTTAATACTCAGATATCTCTGCTACAGTAAAAACTAAAAATTCTTACTCTTATATTTGAGGAAAAAATCATAACTTTTTCATTTGATATCCAATTAAGATGATTCTTTTTTCATTATGTTCCTAGTGAATAAAGGAATAAATTAAGATCCATATTGCATATTTTTTAGGATTATTAACATTAAGATTTTATTAGATTTATTAATAAATCAAAAACTATTTTCACTATCTCTCCAAACACAAATTTTAATTTTATTCCATACTCATTTCAAAACTAAAAAATACATCTAAATTTTAATTCGGGTAATAATTCAAATCACTAACTCAAATATTAATTCAAATCACACTAACTTAAATCAAATATCTAATTTGAATCTATTTACTAAATGGACCCTTAGTTAGGTAAACTGTAGTATGGTGTCCCAAACCCCAAGGAGAAAACCCAAATCATCAAAAACAAAAAAAACAAAAAAAAAAGGAAGAGTTAACTCCAAACCAAATCCTGAAAACTCCTACAAATCAACGACCCATTTCGGAAATTACGATGTTACACTTGCATGCATTCTCAGCCGCCCATATTAAAAAATATACCATTTGTTTGTTCTTTTCAACGATTAAAATGGAGCATTCTCACCATATTAAATAATTTGATAGATATTTAATGATGTTAAAACTAGACAGTCTATTTATTGAATAAACACAAAATACAAAACGTTTATTGCATTTATTGAAGAAAGGCAAAATACAAGATGTAGTCCAAAGAAAATACAAGGCATATATATATATATATATATAACTTTACCATTTAAAATTGTCATATAAAGTTATAGAGTGTTTAGGAATTAAGTTAAAACTCGAAATTGAAATTTAATATTGTAGCATGAGAAAGATTTATACTGTAGCATATTTTTTGGTTTATAATGTAACCGATGAGAGTTTTACACTATAATTTATAAAAACTTTAATAGTAACAGTTGAAACTTTGGTGTTTAAAATTTGGTGTTCAACAGTTATTAATAAAAGAAAGAAAGTCTAGAATAGAAGGTATCATTTTTCAAATAAATGTCATTGACATAACATGACAGTATATTTATTAAATAAACATAAAAAACAAGACATATATTGTATTTATTGAAGAAACGCAAAATACAAGGTGTAGTAACTTTATTATTTAAAATTGTCATATAAAGTTATAGAGTGTTTATACATTAAGTTAAAACTTGAAGTTGAAATTTAACATTATAACATGTAAAAAATTTCTACTATAACATACTTTTGGTTTACAATATAACCAGTGAGAGTTTTATATTGTAACTTATAAAAACTTTGATAATAGCAGGTGGAGCTTTGTTGTTTGAAATTTGGTTGTTGAACAGTCTATTAATAAATGAAAGAAAGTCTAGGATAGGAGGTGTCGTTTTTCAAATAAATGTCATTGGCATGACATGACCAAAGAAGCTGAGGGTCACTCTGTTAATCACGAAAACAAGGTTTATTTTAGTTTAAGTTTAGGTGAACTGTAGTGTGGTGTCCCAAGCCCGAAGAAGAAAACCCAAATCACCAAAAAAAAAAAAAAACAGTTGACTCCAAACCAAATCCTGACAACTCCAACAAACCAACGACCCATTTCGGAGATTACGATGTTACACTTGCATGCATTCTCAGCCTCCCAAACTGCACGAGCGCCGATGCCCACCTCACGGATCCACCCCCCACGTGGCTCAATATCTACAGTCCAAGAACAGCAGTTTTCACTTTCCCGGTGACTCGTCCTGTCATTCCGACAGATCTCCGGCTATTCCCAAATGCACGGAAACGCAGTGCATCGCTGTCGTTATTGGACATCAACGCTGGCAAAGGGTACCTGCAACTATAGCTGGGTTTTCTTCTTCATCTGCTTTCAAATCAAATAGCTTGTTTGGCAAGTTGGTTTAGACTACTGTTTGGATCACTTTTTTTATTATAAATAATATAAAGTTCTTATATGTTATGTAACAATAAAAAAAATTATTACGGTATAAAACTTTCAAATGCTACAATAAGAAATAATTTTAACCAACAATTTTAACTCTCCTACTGTGTTGCTAATTTTTAATTGAAAAAATATGCTTTTCTTATATATAATGAATTCATAAGTTAAGAAGAAAGGAAATTTGCTTGCACCTCTCACTTGGTAAGGGTATAAAAAAAAATGTCCTCATAACTTAGGATCTCTGTCATTATCTTAAAACGTCTGCTACAAATATTAGTTCTTGCTTGTGCTTCTTTTGTTATAGAGTTTCATGTAGTGTTATCTTTTTCTTAGTCCTATTAAGTTGTAAAGCCTCATTTAATACTTAACGAATTACTACCTTATGCAGAGGAGGATTACAGGAAATGACCTCTGTAACAATTACAATTATTTGAATTTTTTACTTTAGGAGTCCCGTGGAATCATGTTAGTGAAACCTTATTGAATCCTAGTGTATCTATGAGAATTAGCATAAAGTTTTCTCTTTTTTTTTTGGTTTTTTGTTTTGCTTTGTTTGTTTGAACATTAGAAGGCATGAAATTTGAACTCCATATTTTATGGTGCATTTAGTGCAAAATAACCTCTAGGTTATGCTTGAATATGCAGTTTTTCAGTTCACGAATTATCTATATGATGTTAACAACTTGCATGTTGTTTGGTAAGGAGTGGTTTTAACCACTATTTTAGTTATAAACAGTGTAAAGCTCTTATATACTACAGTAAAAAGAAAAAAAAAAGTTGTTACAGTGTAACACTCTTGCATGCTACAGTTTACAACTCTCACTTGTTATAGTAAAAACAGTTCTAACTAATTGTTACCACCACCATACCAAACACTTTCATTAGTTCATATGCACTTGAATGTAGTGTGAAAGATATCTAACATTACGAGTGATTTATTCTGTTCAATGGGTCTTGCAGAATGAGTGAGTTTCATGAAGTTGAGCTCAAAGTACGTGATTATGAACTTGATCAATATGGTGTAGTGAATAATGCTGTTTATGCAGGTTATTGCCAACATGGTGAGAATTTTTTTTTTTTTGGTTGATTTATGCTGCTTGTTGAATTGGTGGAATTTGCATATTTAAAATTTGCTCGTTGGTGTGCCGTGTTGATGCTTTTTTCACTTATGGGATTAGACAATTAACCTCTTTGAAGGCTCTAAAAGCATATGTAATTGCATACTCGATTCTCTCATTCTTTAATACATTTTGTCTTGGGTGTTTATTGTTTGACATATTGTTGGGTTTTATCAGTTTCTTTCTTTGAATGTTTCCTTAATAGGCAGCCTGGTTTGATTTTGGTGATATATGGTTGAGGTTCTATGGATATTTTCTATGATTTACATATTCCAATTTTTTGTCAATAAGCCTTGAATGGTGGTATAATCCAAACATGCAGGTAGCCCTTAATCTTTCATAATGTGTTTTGATAAGAAAAGAGAAATGTAGAGAGATACAGAACAATGTTTGGACTTACCGGTTAAGGAAAAAAATATGTGCTAACTTTGCCTTTAGGTGTTCGGGGTATGAATAGAATCAAGGGGACTGGGATGTTAGCTGAAAACTTCTTCAACCAATCATCTCTATTAATACGTAGACTCAAATGATGGTTGAGTTACTTAAAATATCCTCAGCTAGTTAATAACCTTTTTGCCAAAAGAAGTTTGATAACTGATAAGTACTTGTACCTGGTCTTATGTTTAATTCTTCTTCTTTGTTTCTGTTTCGTCATATAGATGGCATTTGGAGTAATCTTCGTTTTAGGGTATTGAGAATGTTGTGCACATCTTTACGTGTTTCTTAAATTAAAATATTTTGATACTTTATGTTTCATTATCTTAAACAGGTCGCCATGAACTTCTTGAAAGACTTGGTATCAATTGCGATGCCGTTGCCCGTGCGGGTGGTGCATTAGCATTCTCAGAACTGTCGATCAAATTCCTTGCACCTCTAAGAGTATGTATCTTTTCATGTTCTGTATCTGTACAACATGTTGTTGTTTCTTACGATGTAAGCTAACGCAAATACAAAATTTGATATTTCCTTTTAAGCTAGGTTAACTTGCGCACGAAGCTATTTTGTGCCCTCTTTTAGTTTCCGTAACAGGAGACTTGAGCCTGAAATCCATGTCTATTCAGTAAGAAAGTTTCTGTAGCATTTGTTAAAAGAAACATTGTTATCTATGCATTAGAAGACGTTAAAACTGTTTTTTGTTTTATTTCGAACATTTCCAGTTGCAACATTTTATACCTAGCTAAAAATTGTGTGCTTACTCCCTAGATTTTGTTTTGCTGCCTATGCTGGTAATGAATATGATTTTAGTTGTGCATGAACTTATTGCGAATGATAGAGTGGAAGCAAGTTTGTTGTGAAGGTAAGGATCTCTGGCTCCTCAGCCGCTCGCATATACTTTGAGGATTCAATCTTCAAGCTGCCACATCGAGAGGTTTGTTGCCCTTTTTCTTTTATTATTCCTGAACTTCTTTCACATAATTCAAACAAATGCCTTGTCTAGATCCTGCGAGATGTTAATTAATTAATGCACACAGCCTATTTTGGAAGCAAAGGCCACAGCAGTTTGGCTTGATAAGAACTATCATCCTCTTCGGATACCGCTGGAGGTGAGGTCTAAACTCATTCAGTTTCTCCGTCATGAGGAGTCTAGCTGAGTTGTTGCAACACAAACTTCAGCAGAATTTTTTTTTGTAACGCCTACGATATGGATTTTAACTAGCCCTACGAGATGAAGAAGATAAGAGGGACATTATTCCAGGAACATAGCAACATTACTAGGAATTTTATCATTGTTATTCCGACGTCAAATTTAGGAAATGGCAAATCCAGTTTCTTTTGTTTGGTTGCTTGTGAAAATAAATCAGAATTATTCCTATTTTTGGGCCCTGAACTCTAGAATAAAACTCATTTTAGTCATTGACCTTCAAAATATCTCACAAGCATTCCATGTTCTATAAAATTATCCGTGTAATGTCCCTCCCATGAAATATTTGTTCAAAAAAAAAAAAAGAAAGATGGAACGAGACACGTGACTGACATATGTCGTTTAACGGGAGGCTTAATGTAAATTCATAAGGCAGAGTAAAGTGTTTTATCTATTTCAAATTTCCCTTGGGTTAAATCATGTTGTAACCAAAATTGGGGTCTTGAAGGCTACACCTCTAACGTTGGTTTGTGGGGTAAAGTTGAACTTGGAGGCTGTGGCCAACATTCGAATTTGAAGAAAGATTGAAGAGAATATTGTGGTTTGAAAACAATGAAGGTTCAATAATGAATCAACAAGCATGGACACAAGTCACCAATCGTTTGTGGGACGAATTTCAGAAACTCTTCTCATCGGCCTCGTGCATTGCAATTTGCTTCTCTTGTCTGTCCAATCTTCTCTCACGCGCAGGCGGGGTTTACCATGCTGCAGCTGCTCGCTCACACCTTGTTTTCTTCTCCAGCCAACCGATGTTTCACATACAAAATTCATTTTTTTGCCACAAAACTATAATAGAATCAAACGCTTTTGATTTTAGAATGTGTAAAACATCTGTGACCGGGTTTTTTTTCCCCTACTAACATGTACTCGAATCAAGAATGAGATTGAAATCGCTTTGAATTTCTTCCAATTCAAGATGGTCTGTGGTTGTTCTCCAAGAACTCGAGCTTTGATGGCTGATCTTTTAGCTGGACATGCTACCTAAAGAGTTCATTATTAAAAAAATATTTATTTTTCTCGGTTTTCTCTCGGGTTTAAAATTTGGGACTAGGAGTAATCTATACTCCACTAAAAACCTGACCCAACACATGTGCATCATGTGTCTTTTTTAGTTAGAATTACAATGAATTATAGGTCGGGGGAGGGACATTACTCCAACGAGGACTGCTTGTGGGACGTTTTGAAAGAAAGATCGAATCGTAATTTGTTCTATTTTCGGGGACAAAAATGGAATTATATCAATCAATTTGCTTTAAGGGTTCATATTTCTACGTGAAAGGTAAGCAGTGCACTTGATTCACTGGATAAACTTAGTTGGTTGCAAATATTTTCTTTATGGCAGCTCAAGATATTCTTGCTAAGAACGCAGGCGAATTGAAAGAGTCAAATTTCCAAGTTCCAACAGCAACAGTCCATCACTCAAGTGATTCATCAATAATAAATAGATAAATAGAAATCAATCACTTATTAGGAGAACAGGAGAAAAAAACTATTGCCACTTTACACGCGTTATTTTATGACTTTTAGTGGGCCAAGTCGGTTGACAAAAAAGAACGCAAAGGCAAACAAGCAAAGTGAAGGAAAATTGTAGAACTTTTGCTAGGATTTGAGACAGACTCTTTCAAAAGGACGGATCTTACTTTCTGTGTGGAGCACCACGGGTGCTTCTAGCATTGCTCGTTATTGTACACGTGCTTTTACTTGTGTAACACTCAGAATTTAATTAAACATTATTAGTATATATAATGATGAATTAGTATACCATAATATAATTTAAATTTAATTTAACTATTTTGTGGTATTTTTTTAACTAAAGTTACCTTTAATTTTTTTCATTTGTCATCTTGAATTTTTAAACAAAACAATTTATCAAATATCCAATATGTCCCTTTTAAAAAACCATGTGTTTGAACATGATTTTCATTTCGCAGAACCACATTTTTTTATTTAACCCCCCTCTCCCTCTCTTTTTCTCTCACTCTCTCCCAGCACACTCTCTCTTTCTCTCTCTCTTTCTCTCTTCTTGTTTCTTCTTTCTCTTTCTTTTTGATTTCAAAATTTTGAGTCCAAGCCTTGAATCTCCGCAAGATTGGAAGCTCGAAAACGCATTAGGGCAATCATAAACTCGGATTGAAGCTCATATTTGAGGTCAGTTTTCTAAACCTTCAAAATTTCAAACTTTTTCTTAAATTCTCTAAATTTCTTTGAATGTTGAAATTTGAGTTTTAGAGCTAAGGAGACCTTGAATCTAAGTTAGTATGACTAAACCCAACTCGAATCTTGGCCTAATTGCACAAAAATTGGGTTGAATCAAGTTTTTCTATTTTTCTCCATTTTTCTCCATTTTTGGATTTATTTGAAAATTTTTGTGCAAAATTTGTTTAAATGTTCAAACATGTTCTATTATGTTTTTCTATCATAATATGAGTATTTTGCATGCCGAGAAATTGAGAAAAACAGGTTAAAAAAAAAGATTTGCATTTTGGGGAGGCCGAAACTTGAAGTCACGGGTCCCTTGATTTTTCCAATTTGACAGGCCAATGTTGAGTATTGGCAGGCCAGACTCATCAGGTCGGCAAGCCGAACCTGGGCACAGTTCAACAGGCCGATGTTGTAAGGTTGGCAGGCCGAATTATGTAGTTCGGAGAGTTTTGTAGGTCGACCGGGCTCCCAAGGAAAATGATCGTTTTTCATCCTTTTTCACTATTTTAAGCCTAGATTGAGACCTTGATCTTAAAATATGTCCTTATGAACTAAAATGGCATATTAAGACACCATAAGATAGGATAATAATGTAGAATACTATGAGCTAGATATTGACGGATCTAGTTCCTATATAAAATTGTTCGTGATTTCGTGTAACTAACGTATAGTGGGTCGGAATCGCGGTGCTGAGTTGCAGGATAGAATATCGAGGTAAGACTTCGACCACTTTCTTTGATAGCCATGATTTTAAGAGATTTTGGCTATAAAGTATTTTCCTTCAAAATGTTTTCAAAAAATGGAGTTTAATATTTATTTTCGTTATTGGTTAAATAATGAATGATCATATAATGATAATATCTGGTAAAATGGAATACAAAAATGAAATGACACCGGACGGGTCAATTAGCACCGTCTGGAATGATAAATGAAAGCATGATGCCATACACAGAGATCAGGTCATAGGGAGCACGACCTTGGGGGCAGGTCCAGAAACCCAGCTGGGCCACTACGGTGGTGATATTATGGCTTTGCCAACACACTAATTAATGAAAGAATAACTACAGGTGGATAATGATATTAAAAAAGTAAGAGTGAATTTAATATATTATATTTATCTTTATGAAATTTTAGAAAAATTACCTTCAAGTATGGAAATTTGTTTTTAGAAATAATGTTTTCTAAACTTAGTCCTACTGAACCTTCCGCTCATATTTTCTTCATTTGTTTTAAAATTTTTCCCTAGGTGGATTGCAGCTTAGAAACGTCTGGGAGATGGCAGGGCAAACCAGTGAGTCATAGAAATATTGTTCGGGTCGTTTCTTTATTTAAATCAAGGCATGTACTATTTAAATTTATATGTCTCGTATTGGACTATGGACGTAATTTATTATTGTTGGTACTATGTGTGTGAGCATTAGAGTAGGTCTGGTGGGGCCCGGCTATTTTTATTATTTTAGTTCAAGATTGACTGTTTCAACAATAATGATAATTGTTTTAAAAAGTTCTAAACTATCATGTTTTTCAAAATAAAGCAAAATATTTAATTGGTGATTTTAATCAAAAATTTGATTTAATTAACTTAATTAAGCCGCCAAGTCACAGTCTGTACTTCGAGGCGTGACAAATTGTGATTTAGGACATGGTCGCTAAGTATGCATCTGTTTGACAATTGTGGTTTGAGTTTTTTTTTATGGTTCTAACTATTTTTTCATAGCATTTTTTCTCATAAAATTTAGACAAAAAAGTGGTTTGAATCATAAAAATGGTTAAAACGAATGCTAAATCCTGTTGCGACAGGAGTATGTAACCAAAATTAAAAGTGAGGAAAAATAAAGATGATATATATGATGCAAGGGACCAGCATGTTCAACATTAATCAATCAATGAATGAAGATGTGGCACGTGTTTCGAAGCATAAAGTTACCAAAGGGGGAAAATTTGAAAAAAAGAGTTAAGAAAATTTGAAATTTGGTGAATGACCTCTTTTTTTTGCATTAAAAAAAGGTTTTTTTTCTGAACACCAAAATTGTCCCAGTTTTTTCAAAGAAAAAAGAAAAAATACTGTATCGAACAGAGGAACCCAACTATGGTAAAAACAAAAAAAACTGGAACTGTTTTGATAGCCAAAAAGTTAATTTTTTGATATCCAAAAATAAAAAAAAATAAAAAAAAAAGAAGACTTTTGCCCAAAAAATTTTTTGAGGCACTAGTTGTCCAATCGCCCCTACAAAAGGACATTGTGAAAACGAGTAGGAAAAGGAGAACTTTCAATGGCTTAACTTTTAAGAAAAGAAATTGCAGAGAGAGAGAGCGGTTAATTGATGTAGAAGTATGGAGGAGGAAAACAAGGAGGAGAAGAAGAAGGTGATGGTGGCGATAGATAAGAGCGAGTACAGCCACTACGCACTCACCTGGGCGCTCAAGAAGCTCCGCGACACCATCGTTAGTTCTCAACTTTTCATTTTTGCCGTTCAGTCCAACGTTGATCTCAGTCCTGCTTATGCTGCCCCTTTTGGTGCTGCAGCTCCGGCTCGTACGTCCTCCACATCTCGTTCTCTCTCTCTCTAGCGTTCTCTCTCTCTCTCTCTCTCTATATATATATATACGCACACATACACTCACATACATACCTGACACCTGTAGCATTAGTTATTATCGTCACTATTGGATTTTGTAAACTGCGATCATAGAGTACTGGCATGCAAAATGGTGTTTTTTTTTTATATAAATAAATTGGAAAGCCTTATAGTTGGCCATTAGTTGGATCACTTGCCATCCTTTATTAGATTAGTGAGGGATTATATTCCTCAGCTCTCAGGTATATAAATATTGTTACAAAATCATTAAGTAGAACTCACCTATGCAATATGCATTTATACGTCATCAGTGTTAAAAATTAAAAAGGAAAATAAAAGGAAGAACAAAAGGGAAAGATTTAACGTAGTTCTATAATATGCATATAAAGTGAGAGAATTTACATCGCTATTATAATCACAATCACAAAATTGAGTAAGCTATTCAAGACTATCAGATCTTCTAAAAGCAAGAGATTGTCTGATTTAAAAATTGATACAAATAAACTCAATTTACTTTGCACCAATTATCAACTTCTCCTAAAATTAAGCCACTAATTAATCTAGTCTATAGCATTGGTGGATTTACTCTTTGATACAAATTATCACTAACTTATTAGGTACAACTTGCTCTTTAAAATCGACTTGTAAGGATAGAAAACCGATAAAAAAATGTTATTTGAGATCACAATGTTGCGGCACATTTAAAAAGAAGTTACATCCTATCATTGATTTGATCATCAAAGGCACAATTGCTTACAACTGTACGGTTTTCCAAATTTGCAAATTTTGTATGTGCAGCTTGTGAATTAGTAACATCTATTCAAGAACGGGAGAAGAATGCCACACTGGCTCTGCTGGAGAGAGCCAAGGAAATCTGCACAACGCATGGGGTACATACATACATACATACATACATACATACATATATATATATATATATATATGTTTTCAATGGTTATGTTTTCACTGATAGTTACTGATCTACTTATCAGTAATAAATATATTATTTTAATTAAATTTGATGATGTGGTGTTTATATAACTTGCTATAGCATTACAGGTTAAACAACTTGTTAAATATCCTTAAATATTAATTAAAAAGATTCTTTTCTTGATTTCGATTTTTTCATAATAATATAGAAATGTGGATAATGTAGAGAATGAATTATGCTATTTTGCTTGTTTCATGTTAATAAAATATGTTCATATTGCTACGGAGGATTTTAGCTTTGAGTTTTGAAGTCGAGAGATTATGTGGGCTGAAACAAAGTTTTATAAGTTATATTAGATTTTTTTTCCTAATAAAAATTACATTAGATAATTAAAGCACAGCTTTGTCTACTTTAAATTCGTGCTTATAATACTAGAGTTTGCTTACCTGCCATGCGGGTCAATAAAAAGTTTATTGAAGATATAAACCCAATTTTCTTCTAATTAAAAAAAAGGGCTGTAATTGGGAAAGTACTATTTCAAAATTTAATTGCCAACACGTATAATCATCTCATTTCAAAATGTTTATTATTTACATAATTGGTTACTATAACATATAAATGTATGAACAAGTTAATGGATAAAGTTTCATATAAAAAAACTAACAGACAAAAAGGATAACAAAGATTTGAATCTTTAATATACATTCTATTTACATAATCAACTAATCAGGTATAATTAATTTATAATTTACATTCTATTTAAATAAAAAAAAAAGTTTCTAAAGGCCATGTCGTCATATTACAAACAAGTTACCTTCCCAAATTCTATTTAAAAAGATTTTTAAATTAAATGTTCATTAATTGTCATAATTTTTTTGATCAACTACCTACTTTGTAACAACTGTCAAATTTACATCAAATGACTTATCTAATAATATCCAGTAAAAACATAACTATTAAAACCACACCCATGTATATACACACACTTCACTGATTCCATGACCTTTGATTTGCATTCTAAAATTATTTGTGTATATAGATCCTTACAATCTCACACACACTGACAATTAAGTTGTGGTTTAATTTGCAATCCTGCAGATTGACGCAGAGACTATAGCAGAATTCGGAAATCCCAACGAGGCAATATGTGAAGCTGTCCAAAAGTACAACATTGAGTTGCTGGTGTTAGGCAGCCATGGTCGTGGAGCCCTTCAAAGGCACGTCCTAAATTTTGGGCCTTTTATTTATGTCGTTATTTCTTATGTAATAGATGAGTTTCACGTTTGTTGATGCAATCATTTGCACATCTTCACTTCCAGCATAAAAAAGAGGAAAAAAAATACCTTCACTGTTTGCGTTTCGTTATTTGGTTAAAAAAATAAAAAGAATTATGGCCATTTAGATCACATCAAATTAAATTATTTTCTTCTATAAATCTAATTGTTAAAAAATAAATACCTATTAGCGAGTTTCTTTTTCAGTTTCCATAAAAAAAAAATTGCTAAAAAACAGTTGTTGGTTTTGAAGGAACCTGAGGTGTAAGTAGAAAGTTGTTTAAAAAAAATAAAAAAGGACTTATCTAGCAAGAACCTTAACTAATGATGTACATTGTAAAACTGTTAAATTTAATCAAAATAATATTTTTTTACAAATTTAATAGCTAAAAGACAAATATCTATTGATGGTTATTTTTTTCGGTTCTCGGAGAAATTGCCAAAAGGTGAGGTGTTGGTAGAAAGTGTGTACGACAAATACAACTCGTGGAGAGTCATAGGGCGAAACTATAGAATAAGGCTAAAATAGATACAATTATTTTTAGATGTACATAATATATCTTGTTTTTGAGATTTTAAAACGATCTTACCTATCGAAGCTTTTCTACCATTATTATGTATAAACTTGTATAATTTTTAATTTTCAACTGTTCATTTTGTTTTTTTCATCATGTAGGATGTATTATAGATCTATCAGAAACTATAAAACAAGAGTTCCTTTTATCTTAGCTGAGTTTGAGATTCTATCTTGCTTTCATCGTGAGATTGAGATTTTATCTTGCTTTCATCGTGAGACAAAATCTTTGTCGGATCAAGCTATCTAATACAAATTTTTGCAACAGGACTCTCCTGGGAAGTGTCAGCAGTTACTGTGTTCACAATGCCTAGTGTGCTGTTCTGGTTGTGAAGAAACCTGATTAACCAGTTTCTTTTCCGCCCTTTTCACGAAGTTGGATGCCTAATTCTATGTGTTTGAAGGATATTCAAGAAATGACTATCGTTTTACCAAATTAATGTGTATTTTAAAGCAAACATTTACTAGTACATAAGTTTGCTTGTATCAATGTTTGATTCTGTTTGGTACGAGGGTTGGAGTTGATGTAGCTTAAACTGTAATTTTGAATGTAAAGGTTTGAGCAGTGAGTAAACAAAAAAATGAGAATGGTTTTTAATGTAAAGTATAGATAAAAAATAGTTAGAACTTAAGAGAGAATCAACTTACTAAAACAAACAGTTTAGTTTATTTTAAATTATTTTCATCATTTTAAACCATTGTTTTATTTTGTTTTCCCAAGTTCAAGTTGGGGGCACAGGTTCAAAAGGTAAGAACCTATGTACTAAATGCCACATTAGTAAAAATGAAGTTAGTTTGTTCACTTTATATTCTACATTTGTATCCGTTTCTAGACCTGGACAGTGGATAAGACAACTATTCCTTCAGTGTACAAAACATGTCTAGCTTAATTGCCCATTAACATTTTTCCCCCGAGCGATTATCAATACTACTCGCGGCAGAGCCAAAAAAGTTTTTTAGTAAGGGCGTGAATTAAAGCAAATTTTTTTTAATAAAATACATTATTAGTTTGTTTGAGAGAGATATTAGAAATAAAAATAAATTTCAACTGTTATAATTTAAAGTTCTCATATGTTACAGTGAAAAATAAAAATTTGCTATAGAGTAAAGCTCTCACGTGCTGTAGTGTTTGAGTTCTAGCTTGTTTCCCAAATGAACTCTATTACTCTTTTAATCAAAGTTTAATTCAACTTTTGATTTTTTGATTCACAAAAATTATGAATTCATATAATATTGTGGTTGAGTTATTGTTTTTCTATAAGGTATTTGACAAACCAATTAGAACTGAAAATTTTGATTTAAAAACTATAGCATGTAAGAACTTTAAACTGTAGCAACTTTTTGTTTTTTATTATAAGTGTTGAGAGCTTTACAATTTAATTGATTGGAACCAATTAATTCCAACCAACTTGCCAACTCTCTTTTAGTATTTTCAAATTAAAATGTAATAGGTTGTTTAGGGATCTTGATTTAAACCAAAAATTTTGGTTCTAACAAGATTGTTACAGTGTTTTTTTTTTTTAACAAAATTTGAATTGTTTTAACGTTTTTTGTTCAAACCAATGATTTAAATCAACGTTCCCAAATGCCTTAAAAATTTTAAAAATAAAATCATAGGCATAATTGAAACTTTTTAAAAGTTTTAATATAAAATTGTAAAGAATTTTCATCGGAGCAAAATAAAGAGAAAAGTGGAAAAAAAATTAACATCTAGCCTATAGCATAGAGGAACCACTTGGGTCAATAGGGGTTGGTGCCTCCACTTGACCTAACGTGGCTCCGTCACTAGATACGAGCAACTTTTACTCTCACTAATACTCTGTTGCCGTAATTTCACCTAATATTCTGCACCTTTGCATGGAATTATATGTGATTGCTCTGCTTTTGCAAGCATGTAAATGCCAAGCTTCTTGTGCTATTTCCCGTTAAATGACCAAAGAGGTGACCCAGTTGGTCCAAAAGAAAAATTACCAATAGGTGCCTTCAAAATTTTTACCAATAGGTGCCTTCAAAATTTTATTCTTATGAAATTCTTACCTTTCAAATATTTTTTGGACCTTGGACCTTTTTTTTTTTTAATACAAAATAGCCTTTGTGCCTAAAAACACGTTAAAAAGGAGAAAAGGTTTACCGGATGGCATATTTTTTAGGATCCTTTTTCAGCGGGTATTTTCTTTCAAATCGTTAGATGTGATCCAAATCATCTTTTTTTTCAAAATTTACATTAAAAAATAAATACCTATCAGTAAATTATTTACTCAATACCTACAGGAGAAATCTATTATTTTTGAATTACAAGGTAGTTTGGTGAAATTTTGAAACATAGAGATGCTAATATGATAAAGTCCATATATGTACGCGTCAAAAAATTGATGATTATGTTTCCCCAATCCAAAAATGCCTTTAATGAGCAACAGACACAACACATCGATTACACGCAGGTAATGCAAAGGCAAAACGTGAAAGGGGTAAAAGTGGGGACAACGTGGACATGTTTATCGTGTCGTACTGCACGAAAGGTCATTTTCTTCTGACCTTGTTATCCTCATGACCAATCAAATTATTGGACTTCCTTATTGCAATTTCGTTGCTATCTTTCCATACAAGTTAACAATCGGTACAGGACATTTCCGCCTTAGGAAAAGTATGTAAATCACAAACACAACTTCATTTTTCAGCTAACCGTTGCTTAAAAGTAGTGTCTTTCTGATATTTGGCTCTCTTTTCGTTATTATAAAAGAAAAGATCATTTTTATCTCCGGGATTAAAAACCCCATTACTTACCGAACGATATACTGTAGCCAAATATATAATATACATTTTATATTAAAGCCTACTCTTTAGTGAGTAGCCCATGAGGTTAATAAAGGTATGTTTAGTTCAAGCACTCTTTGAACTCAATAGACTTAAATTTAGATTTGAGTATCAAGAATCCTTTGAATATATGTTTGTTTCCTCCAAAATCTAAATCATTTGAGTATCAAAAATCTAAGTTTTCAGAATTCTCTACCCCCTTAAACTTTTGATACTCGGATATCTTTGTTACAGTAAAAACTAAAATTCTCTCTCTTATATTTGAGGAAAAAAAATCATAACTTCTTCATTTGGTATCCAATTAAGATGATTCTTTTTTCACTGTGTTCCTAATAAAGAGAGGAATAAATCAATATCCATATTGCATATTTTTTAATATCATTAACATTAAGATTTTATTAAATTTATTAATAAATCAAAAACTATCTTCACTATCTTTCCAAACACAAATTTCAATTTTATTCCATACTCAGATTAAAACTTAAATGTACATCCAAACGTCAATTCGAATAACAATTTAAATTACTAACTCAAATCCTAATTCAAATCACATTAACTCAAATTAAATCACTAATTCGAATCTATTTATTAAACGGAGCCTAAGAGTGCTCAAATAATGGGACACTTAATTCAACTTCAAACAACTTTGTTTAACTCTATTTAAATCCAAAGTTTAATAATCAACAAGGTCCAACCCCACTAAGGGGACCCGTGACAGGAGAATCTTTTTCTTTCAAAGCCGTTTCTCATTTTTGTATTATCTCATTCGAAATTTAGATATTGTGTGTAAGACTCAATACCCTATTTTTGTCAATGAGTAGCTGAAGTTTCACGGCAACAGTAACTAGATTTATTGTGTGTAAGACTCAATACCCTATTTTTGTCAATGAGTAGCTGAAGTTTCACGTCAACAGTTAAATATCAATAAAAAATAACTAAAACTTTTTTTTAGTTTGTTAGGACCTGCTTTCTTTTAGTGTAGTTAATTTGCTTTGAAAAAAATGGAGAAAGAAAGAATGGGAACAATAAAGAAGGTGATGGTGGTCATAGATGAGAGTGATTGCAGCTACAAAGCACTGATTTGGGTTCTGGAAAATCTCAAAGAATTACTCAAACAGTCACCTCTTTTCCTCTTTGCAGCGCAGCCTCTTGTCAACGCCAATATTGCAGTTTCACCAGTTCTAGGCTTTGCTCGCTTGTACTGCCCTTTATCAGACAGTTAATGTTTTCTCCGAAATCTAACATTCTTCTTCTTCTTGTGATTTCTGGTTTTATTTTTATCATTTCTTCGGATAGGAGGGTTCACACACGCCCTCGGATATTAGTCACGTGCTCTAACTGACCTGGATATGATTAACAACACAAAAAAAAAAAAAAAAAAGTTTGTTGGGAAGTAGCTAATATATTTGTCTCTGATCCACAGCTGCAGATTTGTTAAACCAGACTCAAGAAAGAAATAGGAAGATTTTACTGGGACTTCTGGACAAAGCAAAGAGTATCTGTGCCAGTAGTGGGGTATGAATATTGGAGTATTTTTATTTTCTCTGAATCCTCTAACCATAGAATCATTTTGCTAATTTCTTAACATTGGTTGTCATTTGTTAATCAATTTTATTTCCCTTTGATCATTTTTTGCTTCTGTTTAACAGCTTGTACAAAGCTTCTAGGGGCGGAGTCAAAAAAATAAGTTGGGGGTGGGGACCTTTATGCTATAAGCATAAGTTTGAGATCTATTATCCTCAAATATTTTGAAAAAAGGGTTTTTTTTTAAATAAGATGCAAACTTTCTATCAACTAGTAAAACCCTATTGAGTGACAATTTTTTGTTTTTTGGTCATCTCAGGTGAATGTGAAAACATTTACAGAAATTGGGGACCCTAAAGTGGTTGTCTGTAATGCAGTTCAAGAGCATAACATTGATCTACTCGTTATTGGTGACGATTCCTATGGAATACTAAAGCGGTTAGTTCATCTTTAAAACTGATTTCATGATTACAAATTAGAATAAATCTTGCTCTTTTTTTTTTTTTTTTTTTGCCATGATATATGTTAATATGTGGTTTTGCTTATAATTGCGTTTTACCATGAAATCTGAACTTCTGATCTAAATATGATCATACAGGGCTCTGCTGGGGCGTACTTTAGCCGACTATTGCTTGAGCAATGCCAAATGTCCTGTTCTTGTTGTGAAGAAATCGGAATAGCAGGCACAAGGCAGATCTGTGTTCCGGGGTCACAGGAACATCCGCATGTCATATGTTAGAATATAATATAAATAAAGTTATAGAGAATTATATAAATAAAGTGAATGTACATGTTGTTGTAATTAATAATCAATAAAAAAAGTAAATTATAATTTTGGCTTATTAGTAACTATTAACATTAATGAATATAAAATGTAATTATAATACATGAGTTTTATCTTTTTGAGAGGTCAACAATAATACTTATATCACGATCCAAGTAATACCAAGTTCAAAAGAACAATGTCATGAAATTGTATGGGGAAGACACAATTCTCACCATTGATAGTTGTCTAAAATTAGTGATTCGGGATGGTTACTCAATATTACCAATCAATTTTGTATCAACAAAGTTTGTTTATCTTAATTAATATGTTTTCTCTTCTCTTTGATTATTTTTAGGTTATCTTAGCTCTTTAGAACTTTTTAATTTCTCCTTTGTCTTTAGTTCCTACCCCTTAAGCTGTCTTAATTCCTTTCCAAGACTTGTTAATCTTTCTTGTATCCATTGATTCATATACTTTCCTCAAGTTTTCTCTGAAACTGTTTAGGTTATTCTTCCCCCAAAACTTGATTATTCCATCTCTTTCTTAATTTAATTTTTTTTGGGGGGGTTCTCGATTTACTTTTCACTGTTTAAATGGTGGTAATTCTTTGCTCTTCCTCTCATTATTCTCTTCTCACTATTTACTTCTCGCTATTTACTTCTTACTATTTAAATGATGATTATATTTTCCTTCCTCATCAAAATTTATCCCGTCCAATGGCCTTTTATTTATCGTTCTTCACTTAGTGAATCAGGAAGAACTTTTAACTAGCTGCATCCTATTGTGCTACAAACTTTGTCTTAAGTATAAAACGGAAGCAGCGTAATATTTCATACCACACCTATGGATTAAAAGAAGTGTTTTATAAAGCTGGTTTGGTAACATAAAGTGTAGAATATTGCTGATTTAGCACTCATCAACGTGAGTCCCAAATGACAATATTGTATCCAATCCTAACACCACATTTCATTACATTGTTCCCTAGTTTTTTATCCACCCCGGGCGTACAGAAAATACCCAAAACAATCTGCAAGTAATTTTGGTTTACATTGTATTACATACATATACACAAACGGATCTATGTACGTATATCTGTGTATGTATGCATAATTACCCGCTCTCGTCGAACATTAGA
>CAMOHE010045516.1:27272-43865 GCA_946598075.1 Artocarpus hirsutus | reverse complement strand
AAAAAAAAAAAAAAAAGAAGAAGAAGAAGAAGAAGAAGAAGAAGAAGTAGTAGAAGAAGAAGAAAAAGAAAAGATAAGTAAACGTGGAAAAAAGAAAAAAGAAACTGAATTAAAGTAGGATTAGGGTTTTAGTCTCCATAAAAAAAATATATAAAGACCTCCTATCAGTAACTTTATGAAACGGTAACTGTGACGTCCCATGAGGGGGCGTTACACCTACAATCATAAAATACATTTTTCCAAAGATATATTGTATTTTGGAAATTTTATATTTTTTGGTAAATACAAAAATTTACCGAAGACATTTCCAAACATCATTGGCACCAATAACATTATCGACGACTAAGAAATACAACATTTTCAAGGAAATATTGTGTTTCCCAATAAATACAAATCCTACCTGTGATGTCTTTAGACATCATTGGTACCAGCAACGTTGTCACAGCTAGAAAATACAATATTTTCTTAAAAATATAGTATTTTCTAATAAAAACAAAAATTTACTAGTGATGTTGCCAGACATTATCGGCACAACCAATGCTATTGGCAACTAGGAAATGTTATATTTACATAAAAATATAATATTTTCATTTAAATACAAAATTAACTAATAAGGTCACCAAACATCATCGACACTGGCAATGTCATCAATAGACAGAAAATACAATTTTCATATCAATACAAAAATTTACTAGCACCAATTCTGTCGTCAGCAGCCAAAAAATTATTGTATTTTAAGATCGTGTTTCCCCGCTAATACCCAATTTACATGACTACTGCAAATAGGATTTCCATGCCAAAATCAGAAAAATTGAACACAGCCAACAATCAGCAATTCAGATCTCCTAAATTCCTACTCTGTATATCAAAACGCATACAATACAACTCAAGACTTTGCTTTGTTGGCTTGCGTATTCTTACCCAAAAAAAAAAAAAAGTTCAGTACAATAACATGCGATCTTTCTCTTTCACCACCATTAGGAGGCCTAATTCTCGACAACCTAAACCGATTTAATGAACAAATGTAACCACAACTGCAACCACCTCTATGGTTAAAATTGACCTCAATTATTACTCCACTAAACACAAGTTTGACTCGTCCCCGTGCTTTAAACCGGCCTAAATCTATGCACCAAACGCCAAATAAACTTTAGGATGGCATGAATTCGGGAGGACATTAACTCAAGATTGCGACTATGAAGTAATTGTTCACCTATTTGAATTGGATTTCTTATCCCGTCTAGGCTTTTTGATTTGGACAGGAGAAGCGAACCAAATAGAGAGTTAAAGATGGTCCAAAATTTAGCCATCAAATATCCCTCGCACGTTCATTTATTATATATGTTCTTTCAAGCTTTATAGCAGCCAATGGATTTATTACCAACCAGTGGAGAATGATTCAACAGTTACTATTGGATCTGAGGGACGTTTTACGTAGTCTCTCCCACACCGAATCGTTGTTTAAATACAATAAAAAAATTACATTCTAAAAAAAGATGAAAAAAATTATGATAATCACATAATTAGACATATTTTAGAATAAATTAAAACAATTTCAGTTTTTTGAAAGCAAAATTAAACTCATTTCAATTCCGTTAGATTAATGTAATATACAGATTAATCTCAATTAATACATTGATAAAAATAATTTCACAAATCTCATAAACACTTCACAGATTAATCTCAAATATATTGCATATTGATACTACCAGCTTTCACACAAATAAACTATAATTTTTCACGCATAGATTAATATACAAATCCATCTAAAAAAACAATTAATTTACAAAACAAATCAAAATTCTGTCAAATTAAAAAACAATAAATAAATAAATTCAGTATGAAACTCAAATCCAGCGTTCCTAGGTGGGCCGAGAGAACCACCTTTAGATGCGGAGTGGGTCTCCTTAGAGACGATGGTGGTGAGGAGCGAGTGGGTCTCACGATCCACTGTTCGGAGACGGTGTTGGCCGCGACATCCACGCCGACACGTGACCCGTGTTGTGCAATGTCCATCGCAAGCACCATGCAAAAGGGAAGTGCAACGACTGTGATGACACAAGTGGGGAGCACGAAGGCCTAAGGGTGGCCGCAGGGAGGGCCAAGGTGATGGCAAAGGGGACAAACCTTGGTTTTTCCGTACTCAAAGGAGGGCACGAACCATGGCCAAGAGTAGACGTCGGTAGAACCGGGGGTGGCAATAATCATGTTCGTGTCGGTACGTTTACAGCACTGCACGTTTAGCTTGAACACGAACACGACACGATTAATAAACGTGCTAGAAATGCCAACACGAACACGACACGCCTATGGCAAGCGTAACACGGCACGACACGATTAACACGATTATTAAACGTGCCGTGATGGGTTGACACGATAACAACACGCATATAACACATTTATGACCCAATTAACTAAAAAAAAAAAATTAAAAAAAATTTAAAAAAAGCCAATAAAGAAAATTAACAAAAACACAATATCTAATTAATACTAACCTACTATAAATATTTCAAATATTTTTATTTTTAAGTTTAAATGTGTTATAAACGGACGGGTCGTGTCGTGTCGTGTCAACACGTTTACAGCCCGTTAAATTAAACGTGTTAAGGCGTGTTTAGCGTGTTAGCACGAATCCAACCCGTTTATTTTCGTGTTATTCGTGCCAACCCATTTATGACACAATTAATAAACGTGCGGTCCAAACCCGTTTATCTCGTGTCGTTTTCGTATCGTGTCATCGTTTCGTGTCCAAATTGTCGGCCCTAGGTAGAACGTAAACGAAGAAGGGGGTGAGGAGAGAGAGAGAATTAAAGCAAAAATAGTTCTTTTTTTCTTTTTAAATGGGGAGAGAGAAGTGAGTGGGTTGAGAGAGGGGAAAAAAAAAAGGAGGGAAAGTGAAATAACGTGCAATCAGGATTAAAGTCACTTCATATTTAACCATGGGATCAAAATCTAATGGCTCAAAAAACATTCTTCATTGGTGGTGAATGATGGTGTTATCCACCACAATTTTTACCTTTTTTTTTCTCAATATCAATCCAGTAGTTTTGATAATAATAAGATAAAGACCCTGTCTTCCACCCCAATTCAAGTACTCCTCTGCTCAAGAAAACCTGATGGCAAAGGTAAAAAAGGAAATGCACAAACTTGGTTTCCATTCCTTGTCATAGAGAAAAAAAGATGAGTAAATATTGTAATGGGATCTAAAGCACTTTATCATCTGCAACAAAAACTTATAATTTATGTATTTATGATGAAAGAAACATGTGAATTTTTTCTTGATCTCCAACACAATCTGAATGATCTCAGTAATCAAATCAAATTCAAATAAAAAACCCACCCAAAAAAACAAAACAAATAAAGGTAAAAATTTTAGCGTAATAACAAATTCTTTTTTTTTTTTTTTCTCAAAGAACCAATTTTCACCCCGCCTATATCTTAAACCTATGTGAATTCTATATACATAAATTAACACACTGAGCTCCTGAATTCCACTTGGTGGTTAAGGGCACAGGTTCATTGGAGTAGTGCAGCGTTTTTTGGGGAACTGCAAGCACTACAGCTAAACACGGCAAAAATACAACTTAATTTACTTCACTTTCTTGCTTTTGTTTCCGTTGCTCGAATCCTTGGCGATGATTGAGATCCACCACCACCAAGCGCAGCAGCAGCAGACTCAACATGTGTGAGAAGATATTCATATATCTTCTTCCTCAACCTGTCGATGGTTTCTGCCGAAACATGGGGGTTTTCTACTTCATCCTTGTTGGAACTGATGTCATCCAACCAGTCGTTCACACTCTTCAGCTGAGTCAACATCCCTGCTATTTGGCCATTGTCCGACAAGGAAGAGGAGTCAACGTCAGCATCCAAGAACCTCTCAACAAACCCCAAAAACCAATCTTGAGACTGCAGTCGCAGCTTTTCTGCCAAGTCAACAGCCTCATCAAGGCCGTTTCCCCTACCCCATTCGGGCAGAGGTTGGCTTTGCAGCTTTTGGTTGACGGCTGATCCATCCCCTACTCGACGAGGGGTTCCCGGTGCACTTATCTTGGACCCAATCATCTGACGAACTTTGCTCTGGACCTGGGATTTTGTTGCAGCATTTTTGGTTGAATTCTCAAGGACTAATATGGGTTGATTTGTGGAAGCCATTTTCTGGTTTTGAGAGGAATTTGAAGATGGCACTGAAGTTGAAACAGGCTCTTTACTAAAGACCAAAAAGGAGGATAAATTGGTGGCTAATGCAGCTTGTACCCATGAAGCCGCTTGTTTACGTCTCTCTGAAGTAACCCTTAATGCTTCTTCTGATGGTTTTACTTCATCGTCAGGGGATGCACTGGTTTGTATAGTTTTAGATAAGGATTCAGCGATTGTACGAGCATTGTTCAAGCTAGAATGGAGCGTCAAAAACTGTTCTACCACTGGCTGTGGGTTATCTTCTTTGGCAGAGCTAGTTAACTCCGAATATATGCTGCAGGAACAACAAAGAAAATAAAATAATCATATCGGGGTTAAGATGATAAACGTAATTAAAACATAGGATACAAACATTAAGTATACAGAAAAAAGAGAATTACCAAAAAGGCTCCTACATAGTGATATGAAGTTATTTTTGCAACTAACACATTGCTCTTGCTTCCCAAACATCTTTATCAATCAAAGCAAACTAAAATTTCTTTGTAACCTACCAATTCCCTTTTGTTTCTGATTGAGCATGCAAAATAAGCACTCGGATAAGATTAAATGGACAATGTTTACGACTCACCACAGGTGATATATTTGAAGCAAATTTACCACTGCAAAGCAGTTGTCGGTAGTAATTAATACTCAAAGATCAGAATGATCTTACCAGAAGTGAAATTTATTTTGTCATTTTAAGTAATAGACTCAAGCTGAAAAGGATGCCTCTGCAGAAAGAGTAGACCATTTTTCTCAACCAAGCAAGCAGTGACAGACGCAGCAAAACCAAACTCCAGACTTAACTTTCACGCAGGGCAAACAAAATGTTTTATCTCAATATATAAGCCCATATTCGTTTCGCTAAAAGCAAGGAGAATACGCAAACTACCATAGTTCAGCACAAGTGAATAATGCTAAAATGCTAAAACTGCGTTGTGCTCAAGCTGATAAAATGCAGCACACTTGTATCATGTATCGGTACATAACAACAATGCCCCCTAGAAACACATGAAATACATGATGGCCATGTTAATATCTTAACTGAGATGGCATTATGTTACAGTCAAGGCCAAACTGAAATCCAAGGCAGTTGACACAAAAACCACCTACTCATTACTCTAGCTGGTCCAGCAATATTTCCTATGGCACCATCCATGATCGGCTCCCCCATTATTCCATTCATGATAACTATAGGCAACCAATACGAAAAGCAAATATGCCTTCATTATAGTCAACTGTATGACACTTGAGGTTTGGGATTTCCTTGTCCTCTGTCGTGGGGTTTTGCCTTCATAATAATAACATGCAATGCTGCCACATCAACACTTAAATCTATCTAACGGCTTTGTTGAGTTTTTGAGTGAAAATAATTTTGTCATCCATACAGCTAATGAAGTTTGCTAGAGTTACATTCCATTGGCAATAAGGTACTTAAAAGTAAAATACTAACCAATAGAAACACAAAAACTTGTCCACTTTTCTATCTTCTCTAGCAAATTTCCAGATCTTCCACAAATGGAAAGGAAAGAAATGAGAATATGCAAGTAAAAGAACACCTGCTGCGGAACAGACCCGGGCGACAAAAACAAACAAATCAGAATCTTACTTTACGTTCTTCCTTTTAAAGCATTAAGTCAGCCTAACTTGGTCATTTGGCCCATTAAAGATGCTAATTATTCAAATTGAGCAACAAAACTTTCCAGACTATTGGAGGATCATAATTTACATAACTGGGTTGTATTAAGGGGGACATAAGAGTGTTTTGGACTAATAATTTGTAGGTAAACTCAAATCACTACATCCCACGAGAAACTACAGCCAAACCACATTCATATGAATTCACGCAACAAAGTATTAACCAAGCATAGCTTATGGATATTGTCTGTAACCAGGATAAGTCAGAACAGGTTATGTTTAGGCTTTGTTTTGTGAGAGGGAAAAAAACTGAAAGGAAAGAAAGATATATAACCTAGGTGAGGAATTTAGAGAGACCTTTCTATTTTTGTGTTTGGTATAAATATCCTCTCATAATCCCTCCAAAGTTGGAGAGATCAAAACTGAGGTTATTTGAAGGAATTTAAATCCCTCACCCAATCCATTCCTTCCTCTTTTTCTTTTCTCTTTTCTTTTTTTTTTTTCCTCACATAACAGAACTATGGGTACAAAAATCCTTCCACTAATCCCTTCATCACTCTCCATCCTTCCACTCTTCCCTCGTACCAAATAATCCCTTCATCACTCTCCATCCTTCCACTCTTCCCTTGTACCAAATAATCTCCTAGTGTAAAATAGCCAACGGTTAAGTCCAAAAAAATTAAAAAATTATTAAAAAAAAAAAAAGAAGCCGAAATTACATTCTTAGGTCTTTAAGAGAACATGTAACCAACAATGAGAATTTCTATACCTTAGACAACGAAGTAGGCTCTCTGCAGCAGAAGCCTCCTGCATAGCCTCTATTGCTGCTGTCTGTGCGGCATCTCTCTGCTTCATAACTTCCTATAATAACATAAGTGACAACACAGAATAAGAACTAGGGTTGCAGAACCATATAATTTAAGGCTTAAGCCATATTCAAAAAGATGAAACCAACCAAGATTTGAAACGCGATACTGAAAAGTTTACCTTCCCTTGCAAATAAAAACGGTTATAAGCAAAGATTTTTATTTTCCACCCCCAATTTTACCCAGACCCTTACAAACATAAAATATGGTTGGCCTCAAGATCTGTTGACACAAAACACACACAAAATAATTCCTTTCACCTTCTAAAATCACAGATTGTATATTAAATACACATGACTCATGTTCAAAGATTGCAATCATTTTCCTGAGATCAGCCACTTGGTACTTTGATTTTTCGCAACATTTAATTTTGTATTTCAGCAAGTTTAAAGTACTTCGTTTCCAGTGGAAAGAAGTCACAGTGTAATGTATTTATTCACTTGCATATAATGTAAAGACACACACAGACACAGAATAAACAGAAAGTCAATAGGAGGTTTTCCTAGAGCCAAGAACATAATCAACATTGAAGAAGTTGCAGAATAACTACCTTTCCAAGCTTTGCAAGCGACGCTGGTAGTGAAGGCCATGAAACGCTAGCTTCAGTCAGTTTTCTACTATTTATAGGCACCTTGACCAAGTTTCCAGGAATCCCACTATTCAACTCTCCTGATGATTTTTTTCCAACAGATGTTCTTTGCTTATCTGACCTGTTATGATCATCCAAACTTCCATTTGCAGTAACTTTCTTTGTAGATATCTGAACCCTGTTCTCCTCTTTAGAGGTCTTTGCAGATACCTGGTTCTTGTTTTCTTCCTTAGACGGCAACTTCTCACTCGATGTACTTCTTCTAGGGACCTGGCGAATTCAAGATTGTCCAGATGATAAGGATAGTTATCTGACTTGTGATAAGGTGAAAAGTAGAAGTCAGAGCAAAAAAGAAAAGTATAGAGTAGGAAAAAAACCAGCATCAAAGCAATTGAAGAATGCAGAACAAAATTCAACAAAAAACAAAAGCAAACAATTCTGCGCCGCCAAGAAAACATTATTAAGTAAACATTTAAACCAAGAAAACCTATAAGAAAATAAAACCATTTCCAAACATCCCGAGCCAGCATGCCTAATCATCGTACATAATAAAAGAAAATTACAAAATCAAGGCAAACTAAGGAGATCTAAACAAGGTTGCAGCACCCCCTAGATAACCTATCCTATACCAAGCTCAACACTCAAATTTTACTAAAATAAAAGAAGATGACAAAATCCAGAGGACAACTATCCAAAAGTCCCAAAAAAACGAAATAAGAAACAAAGAAGACCATCTCTGGAAAAGAAGGGATATACTCTTCTAGCAAGGAAACTAGAAGACTGCAAATTGAAAATCTTGAATGGTTTAAACCCAATCAAAGAAAAAAGAGAACATGATCGACAATCCAAGATATGAGGAAGCACCGTCCTCATATGATTGGAAAAAATAATAATAGTTAAATCACCAATTTATCACTGTAATTAACACATTGTTACATTGTTCTAACCTTCCAAAACGTTCTAATAGAATATTCTTCATTGGAGCATACATAATTCAAATTAAGGAAAACCCAAAAAAGCACACAATCAAATTTCTACAACTCAACTAAAATCCCTTCAATTTCAAAAACCATGATTCAGCAACAGAAACTTACAGAAACGCGAAGGTCAGGCTTTGGATCAAGCTTAGCACTCCTCAACTTCGAACTCTCCTTACCCTTAACCTCCATATTCCCTTCCCAACTCTTCCTCAAAGCCTTAGCCCCAAGCTCAAACCCCTGAGCCAAATTCCGAATCGGATTCCCGGCTCCAATTTTCTTCCCACTCGGACTCGCAGAACGAACCAAACTCCCTTTCTCCACCACCCCCACCATAGCCTTAGCCTTTGCCTGATGTTGCTTCACACCATTAGAGAACTTCTCAAAAGAGCTCGGCAGTGAGTAACAGCTCGTCGGAGACGACGGAATAGACCGCGAATTCAAAGATTTCATCCTTGTCAAAGCCTCCTTCTTCACATCCACATTCAATGCCGGTTTCTTCAACGATTGCTGATCCGCCTTCGAATTCGATCTCCCAACAACAACAACAGGACCTTTCTTCTCCAACTTCTGCAATTTAGAATCCGACTTCGCCTTCTCATGCTTACCGCCATTGTTGAGGAATCCAAGCGAGTGAGTTGCCACAATGTCCTCGGGGCTCCCGACGCAGGGGTGGCGGCCGGGGACGGGCCTGACACCGCGGAGAATCGGAACCGGCGAGGCCGATTCGAGGCGTTCGACATGGATGAACTGGCCTAATTGGATTTTGTCACTGAGAATTAGATCGTCGTGTTCGTCAGGGAGAGAAACGTATGTGGCGTGAGAGGAATCGGAGACTTTGAGGTAGAATCCTTGGTTCGGAAAGAGCTCGCTTCCGGCGAGGGCCGGAACAATGCTAATAACCTGCAGGAGAGAGGATCTGTGCTCGCCGGCGACTTTAATGTCCGTGTTCATGTGCTGTAGGAGCTTCAGAAGAACGCCTGGAACGAGATTGGCCATTGTTGGAGACCTCGAAAGAGCATCACAAAAAACAAAAAAAAAATATGAAGAATCACGAGAGTCTTGCTCAACTTCGGGAGCTCTTTTTTTTTTTTTTTGGTCCCCTATCTCTATATTATGCTTTGCAAATCAGTCCCTAGAATATAACGAAAGAAAAATTATTCAGTACAAGCAAAAAAAAAAAAAAGAAAAAAAGAGACCCAGATGAGAAATACATTTACTTACTTCAAGTCTTTCAGAAAGAAATAAGAATCACGAGAATCTTGCGCAAATCAGATACTTTGATATAGAAAAAACTCAAGAAATAATAGAGTTTTTGCTTCTTCCTTTTTTTTTTTCACTTTGTGTGGTTTGGTTAGTAGAATGAAGCAGAGAATTTTGAAGAGAAAAAAAAAAAAAAAAAGGATTTTGAGTTAAAAGGCCTAAAAGGAATTTGACACCAAAAAGAGGGTTTTAATCATAGGAAACAGAAACAAATGGGATAATATTCATGTGCATTGTACAAAAATTCATGTTTGTAGGTGTGGAGCTTTGGGTATCGATAATGGTGGACCAATATCTTTTGTGGAGAGAGAGGTGCAGGAAAAAAAAAAGAAGAAGAAAAAGAAAAAGAAAAAGAAAGGAAAAGTTTTGGAGAGCTACTCAATATTGGAATTGATCCAAAAGAACAAAATTTTGAAGTGAGAAATTAAATAGGGTGGGTTTCAACAAATGGCATTAATGGCAGTTGCACAGATTGGAAAGAGAAGGAACAGAGGGAAACTCACCAACCCAGAAGAGAAAAGGACTGGAACTTAAACATAGGAGAGAGAAAGAGAGAGAGAGAGAGAGAGAGGATGGCTTTTTCTTAGCGTTTTATGCAAAAATCACAGAGAAATAAACAAAAAATGATTTCCTATGTACAACTCCCAAAAGGGCCTTGAAGGTTTTTTTTTTTTTTTAAAAAATAACAGGTTAGGAAGGAATTTTGGGATATTGGGTGGATTAATATTTTGTATTAATGTTTGGTGCCTCTCTTTTGGCAAGAAGAATACAAATTTGGTAGGGTTTTTTATGCAGGGGATAAAAAAATAATGATGCAAACTAAAGAAGAAAAATCAAGATGAGCACGAGCCAAAAAGGTAGCTTTTTAGATGCGGAAGGATTGAGAAGAAGTGTGTTTTGCGCTGAACATGGGAATGGTACTGGAAACTTGCAGCAGAACAGAGAGAGAGGGGAAAAAAAAAAAAAAAAGTAAAGGTTGGAATAATTGATTGATTGGGTAAGCCTACTTCGTGATTGATTTACACGAAAGAGCTGTCAGTATCTGATTCCACAAACACACGTTTACACATGCGCTCCATAAAATGACACAAATATATTAAACGAAAAAACATTTGCTTAGAATGTTTAACCTCATGTTTAAAAATATTAGTTAAAATTATTTTTATTATATAAGATAATAATTTTTTTATTATAGTATTAAAAATTTTATGTTATTTATAACTAACATAATAATTAAAACTGCTCTTTGTCAAATAAATTATCTATTTGATTGTTTGTAATTTTATTATTCATAATTGGGAGGACACAAATATATTAAACGAAAAAACATTTTGATTAGAAAGTTTAAAATTATTAATTAAAATTATTTTTATTATAATAAATAAAAATTTTATATTATAACATTTTTTTATTGTAGTGTTAAAAATTTTATATTATTTATAACTAACGTAATAATTAAAATTGCTCTTTGTCAAATAAATTATTTTTGTCAAATAAACTATCTATTTGATTGTTTGTAATTTTATTATTCATAAAATTATATTATAAGTATCAGTCTAATATATAAAATTATAATGTACTTTTTTTTTACTTAACCTTGTTGTTTTTTTAGTACATAACTTAAATAACTTTAAATAGATTGCTCTAAAGAAAAAACTTGTACAAATAAGTCATTTTTTTAACCATTAGATAAATTTTTAACTATACAATATACAATTGTTCATATTTTTTAATAGAGGACCATTTGTAATCACATACAGTTAAAAAGTCAATCTAAACATGTAACAAACTCACCGAAGAGATCAAAATGCCCACCCTATCACAAGAGTTAAAAAAAAAAAAAAAAAAAAAAAAAAAGAAGAAGAAGAAGAAGAAAGAAGAGAGAGAGAGAGAGCAACTGACCCACTTTTGTCCTCTAACACCCTCACCCGCTATCCGAATACAGATAGGAAATCAAAGTGAACAGATTTTTGGTAAGAAAACAAAAGAATTCTTACGGAAACTGGGTGGGGAATCTTTGGAAGAAAACGAAAATACTTTTGCTTTAAAATCAATAATTTATTGATTTTAAAATTCTTCCTAAGGACCAAAGAGAAAATTACAAGAATATTTAATACGGCGGTAAAAATTATTAATTAAAATTATTTGTATTATAATATATAAAAATTTTATATTATAATAATTTTTTTATTTTGGTATATAAAAATCTTCTGTCAAACACTAGGTATATTTTTTTAAGGGTAAAAAATGCGTATTTGGTTGCGTGTTAGAGTAACGCAAATCGCTGCATGTGCAGGGTGTTACGAACAAGGTAATGGCGTGTCGGCTGCCTGAAAAGGTGTCACATCCCAACGATAACAGCTGCCGACTTCAGTGGTTCACCAGCATCTCTCTAACTTGTTTTTTTGTCCTCATATTTATTTATTTGTTTGTTTCTTTTTTCTTTTATTTGAGGTGTCATATTTAGTTATTAAAGCCACAAAATTATTTTTTAGATAATTAAAATATTTCCAAACTATTTTTAAATTAATTATAAAAATTTCTTCTCAACTATAACCCTTATATCTTAAACTTTAAAATGTTATATTTATTATCTTCAACCTCAAAACATAACATTTATGCCTTTCATCTATGAAATATTAAAAAAAAACATCTTTAAATTATGATTTTGAGCATAAATAACGCAATATAATACATATAATAAGATTGTTAAATAATTTAGTGAACTTTTATGCTGTTAGCTTATTGTGATGCAATCACATGAAAGTAAAAAAAAGATTTTTTGTTTTAAAAAACTTTAAGGTTTTTTAATTTATATTTTAACAATTAAATTTTTAAATCATATCAATGTTTTAAATTCAAATTAGTTTTAAATATAATAGAGTTATCAAAATACTCTTACATTATGTATAAAATCTTAATATATGCCATGTTTTATTTAGAAGTTCTAACAAAAGAAATTTTTTATTAATATTTTTATAATTCAAGGAAACATAGTTACGTTTTAAAATTCAGGAGAAACAGTGTTATAAAATTCAAGAAGTACAACGTTTAATGGTTATAATTAAAAGGAAATTAATTAATCCTTTTTATTAAGCTAATAATCTGTGTAAATTAAATAAATAAATGTAAGTGTCGGGGCCATTGCTCTCATGCAGTCTGTCCAACATGTGTGTGAATTGTGACGAGTATTTGACGATAATCAGTAAATAGTAGGTAAATTGAAAAAAAGTATTGATTGGGATAATTAACGCCATTTTGACAAGTAAAGGTGTACTTTTGGCAACACAGAAAGTAAAGATAGAATATAGAAAAAGGAAAAAGCAAAAAATCATGAGATTGTTTGGTAGTGTTTTTAATTTGATTTTTGTTTTTAAAAAAATTAAAAATAAAAATATTTTGAGAAATATATTAAGATTATTTTTAAAATTGTGTTTGGTTGAATATGATAGTGCTTTTTTAAGAAAATATTTTTGCCTAAAAAATAATTAATGTAAATATAATTAAATTTGTTTTTTTGCTAAATAATTAAATTTAAGTTTAAAATACTATTAATATTAACTAAAACCCTAATTATTAATATATTAATAATTCTTTTTGTTATTTTTAAACTTAAAGAAAATGAAGAGGAGTTCCTCTCTTTTCTCCGGCGAGGCTAGTACGCATGCGATGTGGAGGTCAATAGCTCACATGGCAATGACAACAACGGATCCCACCCCACTCACAACGCCTTCCTTCGATGGCCCTTTCGCCTAGATTGACGACCCACACAGCTAGAGATTGATGGCCACTACGAGCTTCCTCCTTGCAACGACGACAGTGATGTGGCCCGATGACGCAAGGCACGAGACAAAGATCAAGGCTGGGCTTTGGGGAATCGCGCGACGATGGAGTTATGGTGGGAGAATCAGCGAGCGGCGATGGGACTTGGACGGTGATCACACGAACCCATTGACGATGATATTTGCGCAAGCTTCACTTCGACGCAAGCACCAACGATGCGAGCTTCCCTTCAGTCGCAAACATGCCGACGTGTAGTCTCTGGCGTTGGGGAAGGATTGGGGATAGCGGGCTGCGGTGGGTGCTGCTCCGGTGTGGTCTTGCTCTAGCGAGGAAGGATGCACCAGTGAGGAAGGGATGGTTGGTAGGATGTTCAAAACACAGAAAACATCTTTATTTTGTTTTCATTTTATGGACAATTTTTTGGAATTTTCAAAAATGTTTTCATTTTGTATTGGCTTAAAAATGGAACCAAACAAGTTTTTATTTTCATTTTTGTTTCCTGTGTTTTTGAAAACAAGAAAAAATGTTTAGAAAATTTAAAAGAAAATAAAAACAATGGAGAAGATATGTTTGGTTGTTGGATTTGAAAATTTTAAAAGGTATTTGGTAAGTCAGTTAGAACTAATTAATTCTAACTAACTATAGTGTAAGGCTATCAACCATTACAGTAAAAAAAATTATTACACTACAGAGCTCTCATATGCTATAATTTTTAAACAAAAATTTTCAGTTAATTTGGTTTATCAAACTCCCTATAATGAACCTAGAATTTTAGATTCACTCCTCAATTCTTTCATTTATTTCTATAATATTTTATAGTTTAGGGGAGCATAGTTACGTTTTATAATTCATGAGGCACAGTGTTTGTAACAACCCGATATTTTAATGCATTGAAAATGCATTAAATTAAGGATTATATTAAAAAAACATGATTTAAGGAAAAATACTGTATAATAACAAGAAAATTATACGGTATTGAAATAATACAATGTAAGAAAAATACACTGATGAAATTATGCAATATGAAATTACACTGTAAAAGTAATACAGTGTAAGAATTGGACTGTTTAAGGTCACGTAGTACAGGATTAGACTGCATAGACCATAAAATTTTTATATAAAAGTGAAGAGAGAGAAAAAGAAAAAAAAAAGAAAATTCGAGGTTAATTCAGCTCCCTCTCTCTCTACTTTCTCTCTCTACATTTTCTCTCTCCTCCTCAAAAATCAGTTTGAGAATTCGAGCTCCGTTTTTGACACCTCCCACACCGTTGGAAAGCTCTTGACGAGCTGAGCTCAACGATATGCCGAGCAGCCTAAAACACCACCGTATGAGAGCTCACACACCGCCCAAAGTGGCGGTGAGACCCAAATTTTCCCAAGTTGATTCCTCCTATGTCCGACCACCAATCGTCGTGATTTTGGTGTCTATGGAGTCAGCATGAAGAGAGGAGCAAAATGTTATCTTTTTTCCAACTCAATTTCAGCTGAAAAGGCCTCTTGGACCACCCCTATCGTCGTCGTGGTACCCTCATCGGAGCCGCCACCGGAGGCACACCGTCGGTGCCAATAGATTCAGAGGAGGCCAAGGAGCAAAACGCCCCACCAATTTGGGGTGGTGGCCGCCCCTAGCCGAAGTTCCTCCAATGCTTGCCACCGCCGTCGTGAGGGGCTCGGGTTTGTCATTTCAGCCCGAATTGAGCCCAATTGAGAGCACCACCACACTCAAAGGAGTGAGAGGAGCAAGTTCGACCCCTCAATTGCTCGAAACGACAGCCAAATGTGGGAGAACTGAGAGCCGCCATGGAGCCCCACCGTGAGGAGGTGGAGCTGCTGATCGGGGCAAAATCGAGCAACCCCACCATAGGGGAATTGCTTAAAGGGTCACAAGGAACATTTCCCCTAACCCAATTTCACGGTAGCATTGCCGGAATACCGTGAACAGAGCCACCGGTTTTGGGCATGGTACCTGTACCCAATTCGTGTAGATGGAGGCCAAATTGAGGAAAATTGACCCTACTGATCGACTTAGGAGGGTCAATTTAGGGGGGGTAGGCTCAAGCCCAGCTATCAACGGGGCTGTTTGACGCCGGTCAACCGTCGGTCAACGGCCGGTCAAGGGACGTTTTAGGATTTTGTGATCTGGACCTCCGATCGATAATCGAAGATCACCTCCCGACTCGTTTTGACGCTTTGAACGCAACGATGACCTCCGTTCAAGCTAATTTTGCTCTGGTGAAAATCGTCTGGTACCAACTGCATGCGGATCGAGGCGATTCAAACAGTAGTATCAGAGTCCAGAATGACATGTTCAAGAATGTATGATCTCCAGGAAGCATTTCTAGCCATTTATGGTCGCTCGAGGAGTACTACAGAGGATGTTTCATATACTATTGATACAACGAGGTACAACTAGACTCGTGTAGCTCGGAGTCCAAGTAAGTAGCAATCTCGCCTACAGTATGTACTGTATTAAAATGCATTGTTACGGATGTTAAGTTTTGAGGATTTAAAGTTCAGTTAAGGAAAGAATGAAGGAAAATGACACGAGGGGCAAAATGATCATTTTATGAAAAATGACCAAAACGGACCCGAAACGCCCGATGTCAGAAAATGTTTTTTAGTGATATTTTTTCCATATTATGTATGTAAGGGGATGTTAAAGTTAAGTAATGAGTTTGATTAAGTCACGAAATGGACAAAAAACCCGCCAAGGGTAAAATCATCATTTTTACAAAAAGGGCTAAAACGAAGCCGAACACTTCGATTTAGCATAACGCCCTTAGACAAAAAATATTCTGTAATATATTAAGTAATGTAACCGTCATGTGTGATGAGAGTTTTAGTAAGGATGTTTAAGTAAACGTGAGGTAACCCAGTGGGTTACAAAACTAAGGAAAGGAAAGATAAGGGTAAATTGACAATATACCGAATTGTGAACAAGGGGAAAGAATGTTTAATGTTTATGTTTTATTATCAATCGAGTGGATTGATAAAAAGAAAGTTAATTAATGAGTCGGCTGTCGTTTGATCAAGACACAGAAGCCGACCAACAAAAGCAAAAGGAACAAGATAGGAATGGAATAGAAAATGCTAGACCATACACTGGTAAGTTCAGACCTCACCTACAGCATGAAGTAAAAGATTTTCAAATACTTATTTATATGTTTGCAAATGTGTTTGTAATTGCTTTGCAAGTTAATTTTAAAGTATATTTGCATTTATTATCCAAATGGTTTTAAAGTTTAAAACAAGATTTGCAATGAGTTTGCAATTGTTATGTTTAAAGTTATTGCATATT
>CAMOHE010045516.1:560-27252 GCA_946598075.1 Artocarpus hirsutus | reverse complement strand
CTTGTCAGCTGTCATCGGCCTGCCGATCTCAGGAGTTCGGCCTGCCGATCTCAGAAGTCCGGCCTACCGATGATATACCATCGACTTGCCGTTCAGAGAACATCATTTCGGCCTGCCGAACTGCCTTAACACTCAAAATTCATTCATAACATATAATTGCCCATAAAATATAATTAACACATAACATTAATGACATGAACATTTGAGCACATCAATTCCACGCGAGCGTCACCTGTCATAACACTTAGAATAAAAATGGTTAGCACCATTTATCATATATCATAACATATATCATGAGTATAACTCTTATCATCGTCATTAATATAACATTTAACGTCATCATCATGACATTATTCGTTACATCGAATTAGGCGGGCGTTACATACAGCATGAAGTAAAAGATTTTCAAATACTTATTTATATGTTTGCAAATGTGTTTGTAATTGCTTTGCAAGTTAATTTTAAAGTATATTTGCATTTATTATCCAAATGGTTTTAAAGTTTAAAACAAGATTTGCAATGAGTTTGCAATTGTTATGTTTAAAGTTATTGCATATTAATATACATAACGTGCTTAAAAGTACAAGTTATGATTTTAAGAATATTTTAAAGTATGTTTTACATTTTGACAATGCATAATATTTTATAATTTAAGTTATGAATTTTATGGTGCATTTGCTATGTATGCAATAAGTTGCCTATGTATGCAAATAAGTTTTATAATACAAGTTATGATTTGCAAACTGTGTGTGCTTTTTATAATGCATTCATTATGCAATAAGTTGCATCTATTATGCCATAGATTTCACGGTACAAGCTATGAATTGCAAGTATGTTTGCATATGATGTGAATGCATGTGACATGCTCACGAAAGTTAGTAAGAGGGTAATGTAAAGATAAAGGAAAAGTGTCGCACCAGTTTCTGTGTTATGAGGTAATGAAAGTAAAGTTAAAGTTTGACCTCCAAGGTGTGAGGCACTTGACCACGTAATCGATAGTCACAAGTCTTCCGCAAGGGAAGCATCATGTATATGACCTCATGATTAATGAGATGGTACGAACACTAAAGTAAAATAAGGGAAGTGATTGTAAGATAAGGACGGGAATGGAAAGTTAAAGCAAGATAATGAAGTTAAGAAACGAAAATAGTAAGTTAAACTAAGAAAAGAGTATTCATAAAATGCTCATAATTGAAAGTTCATAATCGAGCATAAATGGAATCATGCATCTTGACTCTGCTTGAATTCCTTTTTATGTGATATTTATATATTATGTTATGAAAGACATTTTAAGAAACGCTTTACGTTAAACGTTTATGAAAAATGTATTCATGTTTATGAAAAACATTCTAAGGAATGCTCTGTATTAATTGTTTATGAAAAGATTTTGTTGGTTATAAGAAAATGTTTATAAAGGATGTTTTATGAAATGCACTCTAAGGATTGATGTTGAATGTTTTATGGAAGACATTTTGAGTTATGAAAAACGTTTTATAAATGTTTTATGAAAAATATTTATGAGAAACGTTTTATGAAAAGTGTTTATGAAAAAAGTTATGAAGAATGTTTCAAGAGAAAAGTTTTTATGAGGAAAGATTTAAAGTATGTTTTAAATGCTTTGTGAGTTTATGTTTGAACTTATTGAGCGTAAGCTCATAAAAAGTTTTTTATGATGTAGGTAATATATAGGTAATCAGTAGGACCCGTTATAAAAACTGGGTGCTGCGGAAGGGCAGATGCGAAGATGTGGGAATGGATACCACTACAATTTGCTTCCGCGACACAAAGAAAAGGTTTTACACTATTTAATGTAGTGTTTTCAAGGTTTTTAAAAAAATCAGAGTTTTAAGAAATGTTTTCAAAGGTTTTAAGATACATTATACTAAATGTATTATAAAATTATGAAGTGATGTTTTAAGCTATGTTTAGTAAATGTTTCTTATTAAGTTTTAAGAAACAGTTTGAAATGGTTTTAAAGACAAAGGTTGAGCGCAGTCTCAACTGGAATGGCGACAAAGGTCGTAACAGTTTTAATTAAGAAAATTTTTTTGTAATTCTGTATTTTCTTACTAAGTAAGTAAGATTACTGTACAAGTAACGAGATTTATGAAAGTTAAGTGACGACCGAAAAGGCAGGTCGTTACAGTGTTATAAGGACTATAGTTGAAAGGGAATTAATTAATCCTTATTTTTTAAAAATAGGTAATTTGTGTAAAATAAATAAATAAATAAATAAATAGTAGGGTGTTTTGAAGCATTTATATGAACCATTGACATGAACCAATTTTGGTTAAAAACACTATAGCATATGAGAGTTTTTTTTACTATAGCATAATTTTTCTTGACACTATAATGTATAATAGTTTTACATTGTACAAACCAAAAATCTTGGTTCTAACTTATATTCTTAAATACTACATAAAAAAATAAGTGATAAGACCATTGCTTTCAAGCAGTGTGTCCAACATGTGTGTGAACTTGTGGTATGTATGGGCGATAATCGATAAATAATAGGTAAATTGAAAAGAAAAATATTGGTAGGAATAATTAACTTCATAATAGGGTATTTGGAAGAGTAGTTTAAACCATCAATTTGGGTTTAAAAATTGTAGCATGTGAGAGCTTTACACTGTAGTTTTTTACCGTTGCATGTGAGAGCTTTATACTATTCATAGTTTAAACTATTGATTTGAACTATTTTTTCAAACACCCTAAAAACAAGTGGAGGTGTATTTCTGACAAGGTAGATAAAAAGATTAAAAAGGAAAGATAGGATATAGGAAAAGCGAAAATTTATGAGAGTCTACTTGGTTTTCAACTTAAAATTATATTTACAACTTTAAAAGGGAAAAAAAAAAAACAATGGAGAAGATATGTTTGGTTTGTTGTATTTGAAAGTTTTTAAGGGCATTTGACAAGTCAATTAGAACCAATTAGTTCCAATGAAGCTAAAGTTAAAGTTCCATTAAGGAGCGTTTCCATAGGATAGAGCCTTCTCAAGAATATAAGGTTTTTATGAGGCTAATCTTGAGCCTCCATCCAAGCACGAATACCCTCATTTAAGAGAATATTTTTGGTGTAGAAAGTCTCAAATTCAAGGTCTTCCACTGCACGGATTTCCTGATAAACGAAGTCATAGGCACATGGATTTAAAGCCAAACCGACTACTCCAAGAGCACTGATCCATGAACCAATTACTGTGTAAAGCTCTCAGCAGCTACAGTAAAAAACAAAAGATTATTATAGTGTAAAACTTTTATATGCTATAACTTTAAAATCAAAATTTTCAGTTTTAACTGATTTGTTAAATTCCCTATAAAGAACCTAGAATTTTAGAATCACTCAAATCTTTATTTATTTCTAAAGTGCTTGAGCGTCTGTTGGGAAAATACATCAAATAAGGAAAAGGTGCACGGTGGAGTAGTTGGAATGGTTCATGAAAGAAGGAGACGGGAAGAGAAGGCGCACGGAGGTTGACATAGGAGCTGTAATTGGTCTCAGTTGCCCGATCGAGGTCGTAAGTTCTCAGAGTAGAAAAGGCTAGCTTGGGTTGGGTTTTTCTTGGTTTGCAATTTGACGAGGAACAACGACTTGTGGAGGAGAGCGACTAGGTTATGTTTTCTTGGGATTGCAAGGTTTTGTGGGGGAGAGTGGGTTGGGGTCGCGGTGTTCATCTATAGCAGTGGACTCACAGTGGAGGTGTTGGTGACGTTCTCCTAGATGGTTGCACGGGCTGCTACGTTGAGTGATATGATGTAGGGTTAATGGCATAAACGTCCAAATATTATCGTGCATTTTAGAAAACCATCAACACTTTGCCTTTGTAATAAACTTAAAAAAATCATATGTTTAACGACAGTATTATCGAAATATAGTGCTTTTAAAGCAATAATCGTAAGTTCTATTTCGATACTAGGAGATACATTATTTGAATTATAAAGTTCATGCATTTTGTTTACAAATCATATTATGATCATTCGTATTACATATGTCAATTTACATCATTAGTATACAAAACTAGGCAATGTCCAATTATATATACGAGTGTTCATATATAGAAGATATAATTTTAAAGGAGTGATTGTAAATCAATAAAATTTACAGTCAATAAATAAAGTTGAACACTTTATTTTGATAAAATTGTAGTGTTGTCTTTCTTTTTTTATTGAACAAATGATCTTATTAGGATCATTTTAATGTAGATTACAAAATATTAACGCCACTGTATTATGGATGTATTGAACTAGACCACAATAAAATTAGTTCTTCAATTAAATATGCTCTAATAAAAGAGCTTGAATTTTGTTATTAGATGACCAATTCATGGATAGACCTCAATTCCCAAATGAATATTGTTGGAGACACATCCATATATTATGTCTTTCGATTTACCAATGAAAGATAATTTATTCATAAATTGATAACTCAATAATATAGGGATATGATATTACATACAATTGAAAACACTAACTCACGGGGCCGTTTGGTTCATGGTTTTAACCACAACTTGAATCATTTTATTATAATATTTTCTCTCACAAAAATTTAAATTTTCATTCAAATTTTCTATTCAAATCTATGACTCAAACGCACTCCACATATATCGAATTCACAAATGTCATCAAAAAATCAATGACATTCGTATGAAGTGTTAATTCAGAAACTTGGATGAATGAGTGCTCGAATATATTCTGTATTAGATTTCTAATAAAATATCTCAAATCCTCATTCATGCTTAGATCACAAATATGTCACCCATTATAGTATTAACAAAACTCATAAAAATATGTAATTAGAGAGGTTAAATAAAATTAATCCCTATATCTAATCATAAATATTCATGATGGAGGATCACATCACATGTTAATTGGACCTATTGATGGACGGAGATTGCTTGCATAATTTTCTTCTTATTAAATATGTATATCATGTTAATTGGACCTATTGATGGACGGAGATTACGTGCATAATTTTCTTCTTATAAATATGTATATTATCTTAAAGTGTAACTTTGGTTTTTTGATAATGACTCAAAGCAAAATTATTAACGATATTTAATTCATTAAGAGCTTGACCGAATTAAATATTAATCATTAAAGCTTCAATTACGTAGGTCTATTTGATCTTCTCACTAGCTCTACAAATTCTTGTGAATGAATTAATGGAACTTTCTCAATCATTTTTAGTCTTCTGCACATAAAGTTATTGATAGTGTCTAGCACATTGGGTGGCATGTTTTGACATAACATTGATATATTTGGGCTAAATGTATTTTATGTGTATATGGATATCAATTATAATTTACACAAAATATTTAATCTAATATTAAGATAATATTTACTATTAGTGGGAGAAATTAAGAAGGGATAATTGTCATGCATCTTAAACTTCGGTTAAGTTTAAATTTTTAGCTTAAAATATATTAGATTATTTTCACTGATGCCCCCTTATCTGTAGTGTTATTCCCACTTTATTCCATAAATTTTAAAAACTCTAACTTTGCCCCTAAACTTTAAGATAGTTCCATTTCAACCCTTGTTGTTAAAATCTTGGTTAAAACAGACAAAACAAGGGTGTCAAGGAAGGTCATGTGGTCCTTTTACATTTATTTTTAAGAAAAATTTTAACAAAGCAGGTTAAATGAAACTAATACAAAATACATGGTTCAAAAGTCATAGGTTTTAAAAATCAGGAGGCGAAGTTTGAATGACCTTAATTACATGAAGAATAACTCACACTCACAAATTTGCACAAAGGGGTCCGTAACAACTGTTGTTGCGGGAATTGTTAAACTTTGTTTTAGGTATAAGTAGTTTATTTTATTAAAAATTTGTTATTATGTATATTTGGCTTGAACGAGAATATAATTTCAGTTTTTGTGTTAGTTTAGCAATCTTATTATATATTTTTTGGCCCTTTCTTCACTTGAGTTTCAACTATTAAGATGAATCTTACCGGCTTATGTTGAGGTAAGGGTAATCATTTAATTGAAAACTAGAGTCAGTTGTGCAGCCGGTGACTCCTTACTTTAGTCAACAAACAAATGTTTTCTTGGATTTAATAAGGGAACTTAATCCACTGAAATAGTCATGCAGCATTTGTCATAAACTGAAGTAATAATATTTTATAGGATGCTTTAACTTTTAGTTAGAACCAATTGGTTCTAATCAACAAACAGTGTAAATCTTTTTACAATTATAGTAAAAAGTAAAAAGTTACTATAGTATAAATTTATCACATGTTATAGTATTTTTAACCAAGATTGATTTTAACCATTGGTTCTAATCATACATCCCAAATACCCTATTAGTAATATATAAGCGGTATTAGCGTAAACCTCGAACAATTATCAACTATTAGACTGGCTTCCTCAAAAAATAAATGAACATATTTCATGTAATGTAGATTAGCACTTTCACAAAAGTCATAGGAAAATAAATAATGTCTTAACAATACCTAATGACATTTTAAAGTTATTACAAAGTGAAACAACAATATTAAGATTAGTAAGGAGTCATCCAAATGGCATTAAGGATGCGCCAACCAAACGAGAAAGAAATGTGATGGAAAGGTAATGGATGGAAAAGCAAAGTAAAATTACATAAACGACGATCATTCATTTTCTTATAGTGTTTATATAACTATTGATGGTGTAACGAGAAATCATTTATTTTTTTATAGTGTTTATATAACTATTTGATGGCGTAATGAAAAACAATCTCATTTCATTTCTGTTCGTTTATTAACTAATGAATGATAATTTTATTGATATAATTACTAAAAATCGCTTTTACGTAACCAAATGACCATTGAATAATAATATTTGAACTTTGGTTTAAGACTAAGGGGATTTAGGGATTGACATTTTTTTATCTATTTCCTATATTATGTGGAGCGTAAAATATTCTCGTCACTGATTTCATAAGTAAATAAAATTGAGTAGGCACATATGTGAGAGAATTTATTTTAGTAGAAGTAAATTAGAGGAATAACATTTGTATAACAAATAGTAGTTTTAAGTTCTATAGGGAAAAAATATGTGAGTAAAAAAAATGTTTGCAAACTAAAACCATATTTTTGGTAAGTACAGTAGACATTGCTTATTTTTTTTTAAGAAAAATGTTTTATTTATAAGAACAATATTTTGATTTGTTCCGATATTATTAGGGTCAATCTTTAAGATGATAACACCCAATTCCTATCGCTTGACAATATTGAAATCATGCAACAAGATAAACCAAGTTCATAGAGACATAAGTTGTAAAAGTCAGATGAGACATATCTGTGACATGTAAAATTAGATCATATCTACCTAAATAGCATCCAGAGGTATGTTGAGAATTGACCTAGTTTGCAGTCCAACCTACCTACCAACCTTTTGTCTAGAAAGTAAAATCACAAAAATCATTCTTTTTGACAAAGAGATGTAGTGCTATTAATCTTATTGAGTTGGTATATGTGCACTTTTGTGGTCCAATTAATGTCAGTATTAAAAGATTATTAGTATTTTGTTTTCTTATTGAGAATTCTTCTACATATGAATATGCATATCTGATGCACAATTAATGAAGACCTCCGAAAAGTTCCGAGAATTGCTACAATTCGTGAACTTGCTAGCGACTGCCCAATTGATCGAAAAAGCTTGATCACGCCTTAGATCGCTTTCAGTGGTACTTGTTTAGTTTTCTTTCCTGTGTTGGTGATTGATTGAATGGGCCCAAGTTTTGGATAATTTCAATATTTTTCTATTCATCCAAACAGCTATTAATTTATTTGAAAAACACGATAGAACTTAAATTTGAAACTTAAATACTATAACATTTAAGAATTAAATGCTATAGCATTGAAGAGCTTTGTCATTATAATAAATCTTTGCTTTTCACTACAACATGTAAAAACTTTACATTATAGCAAATTGAACTTTATTTTTCTAATGTGTTTTCCAAACGGAGCAATAATTGAAGGGTATCAGTTTGGCCACTTTACTGTGAGAGTCTCAATCTAATCTGATCCGATCTGCAAACAACGGATTCAACAGATTGAAATCCACAGATTCATGTATTGGACATTTTAATTAATTAAAAAACTAAGAATAAAAAAGAAAACATAATATAACATGACATAATTTATTAAAATCTAACAAATTACAACCCAATCGAATGCATGTCGGATAATAAACTAAATTGCAATATTACAACAAGCAAACTAAATAAAATTAAAAGAAAGTTTTCCTTCGAAAAGAAGAGAAAAGAAAAGAAAAGAAAGTCTTCATTATTGTTCAATAGTGAATAGTAATTGATCATTTATTTTAAAAAGACTACTAAAAATGTCATTTGCGTCTATATCAGAATAAAGTTTGACATTGGGAAAAGCTTTACAATTGCCTTTTTATATCACTTTCTTAGTTTTAGCATTCAAAAATTGTTTACAAACTTTTGATGAATTACAATCAATAGTCAATTATTTACCAAGACAAATCAATAATTTACCAAAAATCAATCAACAATATACTAGAGTCAATTTTTTAAAATTTAATTTAACAAAAAACATGAAAATTTATTAAATGTAGTTTTAAAAAAGGGTCATCTAGAGCACTTTCTCTTTTTTAAGCTAATAAAACGTGTTTTTTTAGAAATTCTAGCCACAGGTATATTGGAAAAAAAATATATATATATTAATATATAAAATTTAATTCACGGATTACACGGATTGGAAGATATTCAATTTGTATTTTTTGTAATCCAACTCAATTCATCGGATTAGATTGAATTGAACGGATTACACGGATTGACGGATCCCGCAAACACCCTTACATATGACATTATGGTACTAGTATTATACAAATTAGCATCATAAAAACTGCTAGAGTCACTCTTTTTGTCACTCTCTTTGTCATCCTCCACGTTCTGCACTTGCCACATGATATGTCACTTTCTTACAAAAAAAAAAAAAAAAGAGCCATAGCAACAGACTTTTTATTATGGTTATGCCATAATCTGCGATGTTATTTGAAGATTTCCTTGTAAGTACTTTGAGTGTCTTTTAGTTGAAATACTACATATGTTGCATATTAATTATTTGTAGATGTAAATCTCTTACATAAGATTTTTTTAACAAAAAAATCGTACTATACAAAGGAAATTTATATACACGCATATATATATATATATATGAACATTGAGAGTAGTATTTTGAGAAATACTAAGATTATTTTCTTTGTTATTTTCTATCTTCTGCTGTTACTACATGTTATTTCATTTTCTTTTTAAAAAACAAACGTAACAACAGACCATTTTTTTACTTTTTATTACGGTTGTGCCATTACTTTTGGATGCTTTACAATGTTATTTTGTGTTTTCCTTTTAAGTACTTCGGGTGTCTTTTAGTTGAAAGACTGCGCATGTTGCATATGTATTACTAGTAGATGTAAATATTTTATATAAGATTTTTTTTAACAAAAAAATTGTACTATGCATGGAAATTTATAAACACGCATTTATATGAACGTTGAGGATACTATTTTTGTTTAGAACATATTGCAATAAACGTTAGCGAGGATATATCTGAAAAAGTAAGCAAGTGAAAAAAAAAAAAAGGAAAAAGCAAAAGAAAAAAAGCTCTCACAAAAATGCATATAAAGTCCCAGTCGGAGGCATGCAACACAATGACAGTTTGGTGATACAAGAGAATGGCATAACCGTAATAAAAAGTTAAAAAGTGGTCTATTGTTATGTTTGTCTTTTATAAGAAAATGAGATGGCATGTGACCAGAGCAAAAGAGCAAAAGATAGAGAATGATAAAAAGAGCTATCTTAATTTTTTTTATTAGAGTCATTTTGCTTGAAAGGTAACAAGGAAGACAACAAAAATTAAACATTAACAAACATTTATATAAACTCTAAGGTTACTTTGAAATGGGTAATCAACATCCCATTGGCAACAAATCTAACAGCGGAGGGAAGTTATGTTGAGTAGGGCATGTAATCTTATTTTATTTGTGAAAATTATATGTATATCCTTATTTTTTTTTTAAATGATTAAACTTGTATACGTTTTATAAAAAAAAAAATTATAATTGTGAGGCCACTGAATCTTGAATTATGTTGTTGTGCCTTTCATTTTACAAGAAAAATAATAATTATTCAATAAATAATTATGTATTCACCTCATAGAATACTGTTTTTCATTTGTTTCATAATGCCCCTATATAATATATATATATATATATATATATTTTCATAATGCCCCTATATAATAAATATATATATATATATATATGTATGTATGAATGTATTTGGCTCCACCATGTAAGATGACTCTAGTAATGGGCTGGCATCTTGATTGAGTAGTTTTTTTTTTTTTTTTTAATACCTTGATTGAGTAGTTGACATAACAATGTCAACCACCATGTTGTGAGTGTTGTCTACCCATCTTGAGCAGTTACAGCTGCTGCTATCCTGGCTAATCTCATGTACAATACTAGATCATTAATCTCGTTTCGAACAGCTAAAAACTTATTACCAATAACTAAGGTCATATATATTAGGCTCGCTAATACAAATGAATGTTGTAGTCAAGGATTGATTCGTTGATTCTCGTAAATATACATAATCGTATCAAGTAATATAACTGATGAATTAAGTATCGTTTTCACGAGAATTGATTATAATTAATATGTCATTAATTTTCTAGTAATTTATATTAATATTTATTTATTTTACTTTATTTTTATAGAATTAGAAGGGGATTTGAAATTAATTAACTAAGTTATTTAAAAGAACTAAAATAATCAATTTAAATAAACAAAAGAAAATAATTAAAATTAGAATGTAAAATAAAATGATGATTGAAATACAAATTAAAATAAGAGAATGCAGAAATCAATTAATAGGAAAATTAAATGACAATAACAAAATTAAATTCAAATTCAAAGATCAATTGCAAATAAATAAAATTATGATAAAATTCAAGAATGTGTAAACAAAAATGATAAAACTAGTTAAAAGTTTATTTTCCACAATTAGACAATGATTTCGCAGTAATCGTAGAATTATTTCTAATTTTTCTATTGAAACTATTAACCTTAAATAGCAACAAGCTCTACTACCTCGATCTTTTCTTACTTTGTAGTTTAACAAAACAAGGATTTTACTAAATTTTTTTCCATTAAATAACCTAGAAAAAGTTCTCTATATTTAATCCAACGGAAGCATTAAGTTAAAAAAGATAGGTTGATCTAAGCAATAAACTTACAAGCTCAGTTCATTCAATTTAGGTTATATTTCACATCACAATCTAACACAACAGCCTCCCACAATTGTAGATCGTAATTTGCTATTGATGGTTTAAAAATATAAGACAATTGCGGATCTAGATTTCTAATGTAGCATCAGGTGATTTCCTAATCTCATTTAGTTGCGCATGTAAATTGAACGAAAGAATAACCATAGGTATTAATTATAGTGAAACATAAACAATCTGAATTCAAAACTTAGAAGATAATTCATACAAACAGCTACATAAATAAAAGCAACTACCCACATCTAGAATTTAGTTCTTTTGTCCCAATTGTTCCTTTTCTTTTATTTCCATTTCTGTCCTAATGCCAATGTTTCTTGCAAATAAACTCAAAGAAAATAATTATTTTTGAGACAAAAATTACCAAAAATAAGTAAATATTATTGATTACATTTTTAACGCAAAACTAATTAAAAAAAAAGACATAAAAATAAATAATGGTCAAAATCAAAGTCAAACTAAAACTAAATTAATATATTTTATAGAAAATTTCTACAACACCGTTTTGGTGTTGCTTTTGTGCCAAAATGGTGCAATTTCAGCATCAAACTTAAACTTCATCTCCAACACAATATCATAAAAAGTTCACCAAACGAAATATTCCTCGTATGTTCATTTTTTTAATTGCCATTAACTAATTTATTAAACCAATTACGTTGCTAATAACTATTTATTTATATTAATATATAAATGTATATTATTCATTTAACTGACCATTACAAAAAGAATAATAAATAGTTGCATTCAAAAAAAATATTCTACTTAAACATTAAATTATTTTAGCTCGAATAACTGGAAAACACTACATTAAAAAAGGATGAAAATAAAATTATTACGGATAATCATTTATTCTTCTGAATTAGTACATTCATCCCATAAATAATCATTTAACGCATTATGAAAGGCAATGTGAGCATCCTTATCCCTGATCTATCCATGTTAAGCAAAGAGCTCTCGAAATCGAGTATTTTCATCTACCGCTATTTTCAACTTTTGGCCATGGCGCTTCCATCACCTCTTAAATTGATGCATCAATATCATTCTCGTCCTCAACTATCATGTTGCGTATAATAGTGCACACTGTCATTATATCATGATACCTTTTTTCTCCAAAATGGTGTCGGTCCTGCTACCATGACAAGCCATGATTGGAAAACTCCAAATGCACATTCTACGCCTCTTCTACACACTTCTAATTTCATTGCAAAATGTTGTTTTTTGGACCCCGTGGTTGTGAATAGTTTGGACAAGAGTGGACCATTTTGACCAAATACCATCGGCTAAGTAATAACCTATGTTGTACTCTTTTCTCTTAATGAAATACCGAGCAGAGGTGCAATATCTTTAGCAAGCTTGGACAAAAGATGGGATGCCTCCGACACATTAATGTCATTGTTGGAGCCCAACACAACCAAATAAGCATGCCATATCTATAGATCATAGTCAGCGATAACTTCGAGAATTTTAGTTGGGGATCCATAATGCCCTGCGTGTTATCCTGCTCATTTCATTGGATAATTTTTCCACCTCTAGGTCATACAATCTAGACAACCTAATATCCCTAGAAACCCACGATATTGGCCAATATTGAGTAGCCCAGCAACGCCATTAGAGGTAAGTGATCTTAGATATCATTCTACGGATTCCTCCAGAATAGCATGAAAAAATCTCTTCTACTTTCAATTGTTGTAGATTATATTGCACTCATCAGTAGCATTTGCCAGTACCCCATATTCTAACATTGGGAACAATCTATTATTATTGTTATTTTTTTTAAAGTAGACAATCCTAGTCTACAAGGCCTATCTCGTCGTTGCATGAAGTATTCTTCATAACCCTTCACAGAACAACAAATTGGAGGAATAAATTTCGAGACATTGGAAATCATCGACAAAACATCTCGTTATTAAATCGTGGGTTCTTAGCAAAGCTGTTGTTGAATAGATTACGATCAGCACTTTCTCGGTCACAATTGATCACTAGATGACTAGGAACTGAGCCTCCACATGGATCATTTGGTTGTTTTGTTGATTAAGATAGCGAGCGGGGATGCTGTTGTTGTCAATAGCTATGTGAGTAATCACTCATGTTCTTCAATCACTCCAAGATCTTTCATCAATTGCACGTTATCTTGATTTTTACCATCAAAAAATATGGAACTTCGAGTTGATAAATTGGGTGGACCTCCAATATTAAAATTCATTTTTAAAGGCAGAGAAACTGAATGATTTTCTTTTGATGGAATTGAAATAGAATGGGTTTGTTTGTTTTCTTTTCTTTTTCTTAGGAAATGAAACTAAATGGATTGCAATGAAATTCAATTGTCTCTTTTTAAAATGGTTGAAGATAATATTTTATTCGCTAAGAAATCAAAATTAGTTAGATCACCATCGGATTCGATTTTATAAGATTACCAATTGTTAGATTAGATTTCAGAACCATATGTTATTTTCACTCTTACCAAAGCCATCAGATAAGATATTTAGACATTTTTTTATCATAAACATCGGATTGGATTTCATCAAATTTCCAACCGTCAAGATTAGATTTTAGAATCCTATCTTCTAACCGTCATTTATTCTATAAATAGTAAGTTTCTCCTGAATGAAAAATAAACCTTGAAGTATGCTTTGAATCTGATCTTCTCTTTTTCCTTCTCCTTTTCATAAAGTTTTCTGCTCCCAAGTCAACCTTTTGTCGAAAAAAGAATAGCTTTCAAATCAACGTAGTACTTCTTACGTTGACAAATAAGACTAGTACGTCGATTCAAAAAATCCAAGAATTAATAAGTATGATTAATTAAAAATTTTTCATAATTATTTTGTTAAGTACTTAAAAAAGTACAAGTTTAAAATTTATTAACATATAAAGTTAAAAGCCTTAATAGTTATAAAACCTTAAAAATAAATCATGTTATGAATGTACAACTCTACGTGCTTTATTTATGAAACATATAACATATGTAATGTTAAGTTAGGACACTTAAATAATTATTTAATGTGCTAAACTAAAAGTTAATGATTCATCAATTTCATATATGAGCCACAATAGTAATATATATAAGAATCTCAATTAAAACATTTAAATTAAGATTATGTGATAAAAGTGAAATTTGCAACTTACTATGATTATACGAAAATTCCTATACGATATCAGTTTAGTAAGAGACGTCAAGATTCAATGGTAAGTACAAAGTTTATGAAAATAAGATGATCTCGAAATTCAATGAGACCATAGAATAAGATAAGAATTTTATAAGTCATAAAGATTATTGAAAATTCGAGAATTTGTAATATCCTACGTATGCACAGTAAATCATTTACGAGTGTAAAATAATTAGGTGAAATTTATAATAATAAATTATTATTATTATTATTATAAAAATGTTAATGGAATTCACAAACATTGGATAAGCCTTTATGGCAAATGCAAAATCACAAACGGACAAATTTCAATCTGTAAAGTGATTACGGAAAGTTTGAAGAGCATCCATGGATTGGATGTAGAGTCATAAATGACTTTTCACGATAAACAGTTTAGGTTATACCTACAAAGCATGAAATTGTGCTACGTTTAGAATTTTAATTAAATTGACTTTTAGATAGTCAATTTAATTTACAAAAAATTTATAAAATTTGACTATCATTTTATGATAAAATTAGAAGTTTATAATATGAAATTTTTTAATGAAAATATATGTTTTGATTTACATTTTAAAGTTTTAAAAGTTGACAAAAAATATATGTTTTAATTAACATTTTAACGTTTTAAAATTTGCAAAAATTATTTTTATCAAAGTTCTAAATACGTAATATTATTTTAAGAAAAAAATAAGTAAATGTAGTGTGCATAGCTCATTACCAGTTTTGAAGACTAATGTATCAAAATTTATTGTTTCAAAACAAAATCACGAAATCTATACGATATGGATAAATTTGTGAAAATAATTTTATGCTAGTATAGAGATATTAACAAGTATAGAATATAGCAAGAAAATTAGAAATTTACTTGCTTATTTTTAGAAAGACAAAGAATGCTATAGTTTTAAAAGTACAGCTATGTTTATAAAAATTTCAAGTTTACGGATCAAATTTGACCAACCACCCATGACACATATTAGACTATGTAGACTACAATATTTGTCTATAAACATATAGGCACAAAAAAAGAGAGAAATTTCAACCAATAAAAAAATGATCCAATCAAATCAGCTCTCACACTCTCTCTACTTTCTCTCTCTACACTTTGTCTCTCCTCTAACTCCAATAAAGATTCCAGTGTCTGTTTTCAACACCTCCTGCACCAACGAAAAGGTCTCAACGAGCTAAGTTCAACAATGTGCTGTGCTGCCCATAACTCTACTAGAGCAGCTTGCACTCGTCGGCCAAAATTGCAAAAAACCCACTTTTTTTGGGGTAAGATTTCTCCTCTGTCCGACCACCGATTGACAAGATCTTGGTGTCCACAAACTCAGATAGACGAGAAGAGTAAGAAGGTACCTATCTTTTAGTTCGCTGTCAGTTGGAGCAACATGACAGAGTTGCCCCATCTCAACTGCCATGCCACCACACGATCTCGCCGTCGTTGACGACATGGTTGACACCTCCCAGCCCAAAAGAATCAGAAGGATAAGACGACCAAGACCCTTCAACCAATTACGCCATAGCACTGCCGCCAACTGTAGATTCGAGATCCTCGTGTGCCGCCAAAGTGGTTGAGCTAGACTTTGCCATTTTCGACAATGTTGGACCAAATTGAGCACACAAGCAAGTTCAGAGGATGACAGGGAGCATTTTTCCCCGTCCAATTTCATTAAATCTTCACTGGAAGACGAAGAATGGCTACTGTTGTCTTGTGCCACCATGGTGGGTTTGATTCTACCTTTATACGCAAGGGTGAAGTACACCTCCACTTCCATTGCGTTTAGAAGGCTCTGTTTAGTGGAAGCCCCACTACAATTGCACGCAAACACCATGGTTTGATGGAAAACCATTAGGGCCACTATTAGCCACCATAGGCCCTCTCGATTCTACTTTTTTCTTGATGTTAAAGAGCTCCACCTTTGGGGAAACACTCAGAAGGACACGAGGAGAAAAATCCATAGTCAATTTCGAGGTCTCTTTGCCGGAGATATGAGATTGAAATCTCCATTTTTGCCATCATCATCGGATTTTGATCTGCCTAGATAGAGGCCATATTAAGCCAAATTGATGCCGTCATTAGACTTAGAAGGGTCGATTTAGGGGGGTAGGCCCGAGCTCAACCGCCAATGGAGTTCGATCAATGTCGGTCAATGGCGATCAATAGCGACTTTCGATTTTTGTGATCTGGACCTTCGATCAATGATTCAAGATTGCCTACCGACTCATTTTAATGCTTCAAATGCGATGGTGCCCTACGTTCGAGCTAATTCCACTTTGTTGAAAATTATTTGGTACCAACTACATGTGAATCGAGGCAACTCAAACTGCAATAACAAAGTCCATAATAATGTTTTCAGGAATTACATATCTCTAGGAAGATTTTCTAGCCATCCACAATTGCTTGAAGAGCACTATCGAGGATGTTTTGCAGACTGTAGATATAGCAAGATACAACTAGACCAGTTTAGCAGGGAGTCTAAATAAGTAGGAATCTCGTCTATAGTATGAATAGTTTTAAAATAAATTATTTTAAATGTTTTCATAAAAATTTATGAAAATACATGATTATTGAATTGTTACACTATGTCTATTATGATGTGTTGTTATATTATGATGATATGATTTATTATCCTTATGCCATGTCAAGTCATGTTATGATATGATTGTGTCATGATCAATGTATAATGTATGCAATATTTAAAGCATATTGTCTAATCACTTTCAAGTTACACATGATTATGATTTATGGTTTATGATTTACGTAATTGTGATGCTATGTAGTGATAAGTCATACTGGATACATACAATAAAATAAGTGAAACTTATAAGACAAGTTAAGTGTGTCGTGCTGACCTCTCGACCCACAGGGAGACTTAAATACAAGTTATGATCTTGCTGTTGTTGGGGACATCGTAAACCCTAACTTCTCAAGAATCACGCGCAACTGGTAGAATCACTCAGGCTCAAAGTAATAAGACAAGTTATAGCTTAAATAATTAAGCATAAAACAAGTTGATAAGTAAGCATAAAATGTTCATGCATATATTTAATTAAATGATTTTTAATTATGTTTTGCGAGACTAATTTCCTACTTGCTGAACGAAAGATCATTTAAGTATGTTCATGCTGTAGATAAGAAAACCTGTCAACGATATTTGATAGACAGTGGTGAGCGGCAGACGAACAGTGAAAATGGGAATGAATACTGCTCGTGCAATGTAACATTTCCGCAATTTTAGTTTACGAATTCATGTATGTTTTTATTTTCCCATATTATGTATGTTTTTAGTTTACAAAAGTTATGTGCATATAGATAGTAATAAAATTTCATAATCATGTTTATAAACCCGAGGTTGTAGTCATACAACCTTGGTCTATAGAATTTTAATTTTTTTAAAAAAAAGTTGTAATAGACAATGCAACAAATATACAAAAGTATTCAAGTAAGAAAATGATAAGATTGTTTAGAATTAAAAATGATTATAGGAGTTTTATGTTAAATTAAGAAATGAATTTTATTGAATATATTTATTAATTTGTTATGAGAGTTTAAGGATTTTAATAAATATGTTTTATGAATTTATTATGAGAGTTTAAAGGAATATCTTAAAGAAATTAGTACGTTAGACTTTAAGTTATAAGAAATTATGTTACGTTTAGTTTAAAAAAATTAGGTTCTAAGAAAACATTATGTTAGTTTGAAAATAATAAATTATAAGTAAATATATGGATCATTTTTAAGAAAGTTTTAAAGAGCATTTAAAATGAGATTTTATTTCAATATCTAGTTTAAAATTGTTTTTGAAATAGTTTTGTTCAAATTAAGAAATGTTTTAAAGGTGATAGTTTTTAAATAATTATATTTACGTTTAAAGGAAAGAGATTTAAGGAATTATTATGGTTAACGTTAAGAATTTAATATATGATGCATATCATGAATTAAGTCTTTAGAGTTTATGATTATGTTAAAAAGCAATAATTGTTATCATGTTACAATCACACTTACGAAATTAATATGATTATTAGATATATGGAATTTAAGTTTCGAAAAATGATTATTTCTTTTAAGGACATATGTTAAAAGTTCTTTATCATTAAGATTTTCATTTTAAAAAAAATTATTCCGAAATTTTAGTACTTTATAATTAAGTATGTTTAAGTTTACGGTTATGTTTAAGTTAAATAACGCCCACACAAGTAAGGTCGTTTTAACTCATGTCATGTTTACCTTGACATTTCTAAAAATTTCATGGTAGGTATTAATCAGTCTAGAGAATAATTCTGCCTCGGTTGCAAACTGAAAACCATGTACCATAACTTTGTACCGTAGTCAAAGATTGCAGTGTTGCATGTAGCTTATCCTTCAAGCCATAGACAAATTCAGGGGATGCGTGAGACAGATTTAAAATCTAAATCTGAGTAGCATTTTAGAACAAGATATTATGAGTATTTATTTTTATTAAGATATAAATATTTAAAATTTTTGCATTTTATAAATTTCATTTATACTATTTTGTAAATAAATCGAGCTAGGAAAATGATGATGCAAGAAAATAATTTTAGCAAAGGACTCAAATTTGATCATGTCTTGCCAATCCTTAAAGATATTGAAAAATCTGTAGACCATGCATGCACCGCAATGCCAACATTTAAGAGGCAAGGTCATAACTTTGCATTTTTACAATCGGAAACTCCTACTTTAGAGTCTCCCACACCAGTCTCTCCTAAATTGTCTTCTTTTTCTCTCAACTTAGCTGACGAAGATGTTAAGGGTAGCTCATCTCAACGACCCATTGGGCTGAAGAAGAAGAAAAATGATGAAGAACTTTACACAGTTATCGAAACACTCAAATATGAAAATCAACAACTTGGTGAATTGCTACAATAGGGTAAATTGGATAGGCAACAAAATTACCAACTTCAATTGATACAAGCTCAAAATGACGCCAAAAAATGGGCTCCAACTGAACTTCTTGAGGAGAACAAAATTTTTCTCAAAGATTTGGATTTCATTGTTGATCCTAGTTTACTCGAGTGGTTTCACAGAGCGCAGTCTAGAATTATGCAAAAAAAAAAAAAAAGGGCCAAGAACAACAACATCAAGAATCCGATGGGTAATATTTCAACGATATTAGAGGATCTGGAAATTACTAAATCATTGTTGTTTCAGTTATGTATGTAGTATAAGATGTGTTTTTTTAGTAGTGTAGTATTATTATGTAATTTTCATTAATGTATGCATTTTACATGTTTGAATTGTAATGTTTTATTTTTTATTGCGTATTACATATCAATTTGGTCATTTTATTACATATTAACATGAATAATACTAAACTAAAAGATTACAAATTGAACATATTTTTTAAATAATTTAAAAAAGGGTTAGGAAAAATTTGTTGTATAATGTGCATTTGTGGTAAAATTTAGGAATTACATACATTCTTAGGGTCAATTTTATGATTTGAAAACCAACAAAAAGGAGAAATCAGATGGCGCTCGCGGTCAGTCTGCAACACTGTGGGGAACGCCATATTTGGCGCTGCTGTTGGCGCTGATGGAGGCCATCTCCACGTGAGCACCATTTTAGTTAGTGCCAAGGTTGGAGATGGCCCTAATATATACTGAAATTTTCATCAGTATCCATATCAACGTGATTACTCCCTCACAACAAATACAAGAAAAACAAAAGGTCTGATTAGATTAAGGGATATTTTTTTCTCTCTCTACAGTTGGCTAGTGTGGTTATGAAATAATGAAGTAGTTGGAGCAAATTAATATTTTCAAGTTTTTCAAGCTTCCAACTTGAAGATGGTTTATCGCAAATTCCTTGTTCATGATCGTGTTATTATGGAATATTAAAATAGCAGTTGGCACCAAAATTTTGAATCTTTTAATTATTGCTTGAAGATGTCTTGTTTCATGATTCCTTGTTAATCATAGCTTTGTAGATAACAAACAGGAAATGATTTTAGGTGAGCGTTTATTCTATAAAAACGTGGTCAATTTTTTATTCAAACGAGTATAGTCCAAAAAAAAAAAAAAAAGAAAAAAAAACCCATTTGTGTAATAAAGACGTTCAAACTGTCATGGTGGTTAGTAAGACTAATATTTTTCTCTCGCATGTTTGTATGGTCTTTGCATTTCAAAAGGTTTTTTTTTCTTTTTTTTTTTAATGTCACTATCCGTTGTAAGATGAGTTGCTTCGTCAAACGCATGACAAATATAAAGCATAAGTAGCAGCCGTGGTCCTTTAATTGTTTAGTAGGTGTAGGTGATATTTTGGTCTTTTTAAAAACATCTTTTTGAACTCTTAAACCCATGACAATGGATAGAGTTGTATAAAAATGTGACCAAAACTTAAAGCTAAAGAGTCGCGTGTCCATCAAGTACAATATTACCTAATTATCCCTATTTCTTATACGAATTACATTTTAATTCCGCTAACTCCACAAAGGCGGCTCCTTTAGCTTCCTTAAAAAAAAATAAAATAAAACAAAATAACTGTGGTAGTGTTTGGAAGGTAGTCAGAATCATTGGTTAAAACCATTTTTACTGTAGCATGTGAAAGCTCTACAATGTAGCATTTTTTAAAATTATTACTATAACATATAAGAATTTTATATAATTTATAATTGAGTTTGTCTTAAAAACTATGGTTCTTATTATTGTATCAAATAGAGGGACAGCGGTTCCCACCAGCTCCTTTGCTACCAGATGTCCTTACGTTTTCCCTTCATTTGACGTCAGATTCGATTCGCTAAACCTTCACTGAATAATATGTGAGAAGAGGAAACGACGAATGTAAAAAGGTTTAATTACTAAATTATTGTTACTTTAGTAAAATACTCCCTCTATTTAGTTCTCCTGCGTTCCACGTCATTCATTCAGCTAAAAATTTGATGGATTTTAATGGAAGCCCATCAATTGTTAAGAGATTACGAGTTTTAGGGTTATTTTATCAAAATTTAAAAAATAAGAGATTAAAGTGTCATTTATTAAGAAGTTAAGGGACTACAAGTACAAACTATTTAAATACAAAACAAGATATATTGTATATAGAAATGAAACTTCTAATATATTGCAATTTGATATCATTATATGTGTTATAATTTATAGAAAATTACATGTGAAGCTACATTTTTTAAAAAATTTATTTATTCATGCCATATTTTAAAAAAAGTTGTGGCACATATCTTTATATTTTTTTTAAGTTGTGCCATATTTAAAACCCAAAAAAAATCTAAATTGGACTCAACTCAATTGGCCTAATGCTTCAAACATTTTCTGGAATTTTCATGATTTTCCAAAATGGGACTCAATTCAAGTGGCCCAAGGCTTCGAACATGTACACGAATTCTCTCTCCTTTTTTGCCCTTTGAAAAAATTAGGTCTCATACCATTTCTTTAACACCACTAATATTTTGTTCCTTTTTCTTTCAACATTTGATCAATACCATTTTGACATATAATATATCCAAATTACCTTTTAAAAAATTTCACTAACTAACTCTTCCTCTCTCTCTTCTCATATTCTACATTTCACACTCCTCCCTCTCTCTCCTCGGTCCGTTTCTCTCTCTTTTTATTTCCTAAAAGTAATAACAGAAATGGTATTTATTAAATTGACCTACCCTTTTCATGTTAATACTTATATATATATATATATATGTAATATATATATATATATATATATAAATAAGTGTGTGTGATAAATATATTCACTTTCTACAAATGTAATATCCAACTCAGGGAAACTGCGTTAATTTCATTCTTCTGATGTGTCAACCGAAATATTTCATGAAAACTAAATCCGCTCATGTTTGACCTACCTTCATTTGACAAAATAAAAATAAAATAAAATAAAAACTATTTGACTATGTTTCATAGGATAATTTTCTTTTTGTTGAGAATTTTTTTTTCCCAAAAATAGTTGACAAGTTAAAATCTCAACGTTAGACTTTTAAATTGTTCTTTTCTCTCGCCTGTCCAAACAAATGAGATGGAATTTGTCTTCGTCACTAAAATATGAGCCACGATTATGTTAATTTATTTCCATGCAAAAAAGAGAAATAGAAGAAATATTATGTGCTTACTTTCCTTAGTGGAAATTTTGATTTGAATTTTGCAAGCTCTTCCTTGTGTTCTGCAAATAGATCTGAGATGAATCGCTATAGCTCTCTAACATTGAAATAAATTTCCTTATTCATATATATAGACAGCAAAGATTAGTGATGAACCATAAATAACCTATCTGCTTAAAGAACAGAAATATTTAAACTGATTTATGGTTGAGTGTCACTGTTTTAGAGGGCTTCAAGATGCTGCTTTTGGGCCCATTTGGCACAGCTTCTGCTTGCGCTTTTAGTCAGTAAAAGAAGAGAAGCAAAAGCTGCAGCTTTTTATTAAGTATTTAGAACCATATTTTTAAAAGAGCTTTAATGGGTCAACATAGTTTCATTTTTTTAAGTTACAAAAATGTTATGTTTAAGCTTATAATGTATTATTGATACTCTAGAACAAGTTTTAAAATCTATTACAGAAGTGCTTTTTTGAGAAGTTATATTTTGTAGTTTGACAGAATGCACTTCTAGAGAGCAAAAGCAATTTTGATAGTTCATCCAAACACTTTCAAAAGCAGCTTTTAGACTTAGAAAGTCAAAAGCAACTTTTAATAAGCCCTCCCAAATAGGTCTGTCTTTTTTAATTGAAAAAGTGCTTCTGGAAGTGTTTGGATAGCCCATCAGAAGTACTTTGGTTTTTCAGAAGAGTTTCCAGTTAAAATCGTAAAATTCTCAAAAAACATTTTTGAAATAGATTTCGAAACTCATACTAGAATTTTAATAAGACATTGTAAACTTCATTATAACATCTTTATTACTTATTGAAAATTTTTAAAATCCTTTTGATTCATTTGAAGCTCTTTAAAAAAAACATGATTTCAAACAACAACTAAAAAGCCACAATTTTTGTTTGTCTTCCTTTGTTGACCGAAAGCAAAAGCAAAACCTCGAGTAAATTAAGTGGTATATTATTTATTTATTATTACTATTGTCTTCCACCATTATTTTATCCTTTGATTCATACCATTTTCTTAGCCAAAAAGGCTAAAATATCCTTAGATAACATTTGTTTGCCTCACCTTAACACAAACTAATATGATCATTTACATCTTTATATTCTTTACAAGTGGTATTTTCAAATTTTCTCATATAAATGGCAAGATTGAAAAACAATACCACAAAAGTGGTATTTTTTTGAATTGACCCCTAAACCTCTACCAATTAAGCCCATATTAATGTCATATGTTGATGGTTCACTGGGTTGTCTATCTTAGCGACCACAATCTGCTCGGTTATAACTAGATTGGTAGTTCTTAAAAAATGAAGTTGAAGGAAGTAGGGGTCAACATCAGGTGGGTTATGTAGATTTTAAAGATTTTTCAAGCCATTCAATTAAAGTGTAGATGAGTTGATTTTAAATTTCATCCACCCAATGAACCCAAACTATAACTAATGAAAATTAAGGTGGATTGGGTGAATTAAACGGGTTAAACATTATAAAAAAAAATACAAACTAATAGTTTGCCAAAATAAGAAATATGTGAAGAAAAAAATCTAGAATTAATCACATATTGGTTGTCACACAAAGTTTCAAATTCCAATATTGTCTCAAAGTAATAAGCCAACATAAAGATAAAAGTTTGCAAAACAAGCTCAACTACATAAGCCATAAACTAACAAATAAACCATTATAAAAACTAAGCCTTTGTTTGGCACCCACAATTAGAATCATAGTTTAAACCATCCACAATAAAAAGCTATCTACAGCTACAGTGTAAAGCTCTCAGAAACTATAGTGTTTTAAAACAATATTGATACCAACTATCAGTGCCAAACAAGCTATAAGACAACAAATGCCTTTTTTAAGAGCTTCTCTAGTGTGTACTAGAAACTAGAAAGAAGTATGAAACCAAAAAACTCTATATAAACTATAAAGATTTTTCTTTGGGTTATTAACACGAAATGACCCCTAAACTTTCTGGTCTCTCTTACTTCGCCATTTGAACTTAAAAATCATTGTTTTGCTCTTTAAACTTTCAAAACTCCTCACTTTAGTTCTTGAGATTTAAAAATCACAATTTTGCCTCTCGACTTTCAAAGCTCTTTATTTTTGCCAGTTGAAACTCTAATTTTTGTTCAAATAGATGAAACTAAGCCCACATGATTTGTACATGGGTCACCTGTAAGGGCAAAAATGAGGTTTTATGACTCCCAAGTGCAAATCACTTGAGCTTAATTCTGTCTATTTGAATTAAAAATTGAAAGTTCGAAAAGCAAAATGACTAATTTTGAAAGTTTAGGAGAAAAATAGTTATTTTTAAAGTTTAAGGGGCAAGCGAGGAGGTTTAAAAGTTCATAAGGACAAAGTGGTGATTTTCAAAGTTTAAAGGGTAAAGTGAGGAGGTTTAAAAGTTCAAGGAAGTAAAGTAGTGATTTTTAAAGTTCAAATAGATAAATTAGGGGAGACCTTATAGTTTAGAGGCCATTAGTATTAGTAACCCTATTATATTAACTTACAATATATATATATATATTTATGTGGGTTTGGATTATCCCAAATTATGAAAACTCAATCTAAATCCATCCAATAAAAAATCAAAATGGGTGCGTTAATGCAAATTCTTATTCAAATTCTTCAAGTTTAGGTTATCTCTAATTTTATTATGCATGTTAAATCGGGTTTATTGGATTGTTAGATTTTTTGTTCATCCTTCTTAGGAGTATCTACCTTGGTTAAGGATAACTACAAACTTTAGTAAAAGCTAAGAATCATAAGATCAATATCTAAGAGTTTTCTTACTTGACATTCAAGCAAACAAGAAAGAAGGCCAATCAAATCACGGAGAGATTGAGAAACCATAAGAAAAGGAAAGCTAGAGATAACTCTCTAGTTTCATTATTTAGAATTAATTTCATGAAGGGTTGATAGTTCTAAAGTTCTTAAACTTATAATATTATGACAATTTGGTCCTTAAATTAACTTAATATGCTGAAATAGTCCTCAAACTTTTAATATTATGACAATTTGGTCATTGAGCTAATTTAATATGCTAAAATAGTTCATGAATTAATTTTTAATAATACAATCAGTCTTTTTTAGTCACTATTAAAAAATTTAAATGGAAAACATCACGATGGCTTTCACCCTATGGCACTCCTCCCCATAGCATTGATCTCGTGTCACTCCCTCGCTGCACCCTCTTCTCAACAAAACCACCGAATAGCTGTCCTATCAGTTATCTCACTTGACTAGCCACACTGTGGCACTACTACACCATCACATTGTTACCGTATCAACCATCACTATTTAAGCCTTTTAAATTAGTTCAAGAATCACATTATCACAGTTTAGAGATTATTTTAGTCTATTAAATAAATTTAAAGACTCAATTATTATAGTATTAAAAATTTAAAAACCTCTACAGATAACCACCTTTTCGTAAATGCCTCTTGAAAAAGGAGTCATTTGGTCCTCTTACATTTATGATAAGTAATTCTCTATAATCTGCTACCCGTATAAAGCCAATAGCTCTTCACCATTAATGGACACGTGGCAGAAACAAATCTTCCTTTTTTTTTTTCCCAGCTTTCATCTCTCTCTTACCCTACATAAAAGGGGCTAATGTGTAGAGATGCAACAATGGGCCGGGGCCCGTAGGCTGGCACGAGCCCGTCCTGCTACAATGGTGGGCTGGGCCGGCACGGCCCGACACTGTTCACGGCACGGCACAGCCCATAAATACTGGTGGGCTGGGCTGGGCTAGTATATATCAGCCCATGGGCCGGCCCGGCATGGCCTAAGAAAAATTATGGGCCGGGCCATCCCGGCCCACAATGGGCCGGCCTATGTAAGGCCCATACAGGCCCACAATGGGCCGGCCCACCGAAGGCCCATTATGGGCAAATTTCATATATATATATATTTAGATATATTTTTTCATGTTAATTCACGGGTGAACATGGTTGAATATGACATTCTCTAGTAAATTATGTAAGGCCCATTGTAAGTCATGTATTATCACATCGAAAGACTATACATTTAATATATATATTATTTAATACATATAAGAATTAAATATTATATAATATATATTCATATTATATTCACCTGTGAGTGAATATGTCATTAGATTTCTTCAATGCATATCACATCACAATAGGCCTAGCAAGTTCTTTTTCTTTTCTTTTCAT
>CAMOHE010045515.1:0-36544 GCA_946598075.1 Artocarpus hirsutus | reverse complement strand
CGCTTAGGTAAACCGACGGCCCAAGAGACAAGGCAGTAGGCAACTCCAACTAGGAGATGTATAACCGAAACAAAACTACAAAATAAGGAGATTTTTATTCATTGTGAGAAAAAGTCAGATTATAAGAAGCTAAAAACAATATGATAAAAGTCAAGGTTTATATTAAAAAAAAATGGGAATAAGTTATTTGGCTGAGAAGGCATACTATGGATATTGGAAGTAATTATAGACCTTCTTGTTGAGTATGTTGAAGATGACATTTAAAAAGTACCTGCATTGAAAAAAGAAGACAATCAAATAAAGTTTCATGGTGAAGTAAACAAGTACATTGATATTTCTGTGAAAATAACGGAAAACAAAGCTGCTTGCTCACCACATAAAGAAAAAGAAACCAGTGATCAGGAAAGGAAATCTCTCTGCAAAGCTCTTTTCTGTCTTTGCATACCTGCGGTGAAGTTATATAAGCACTAATAATCGGATTATTATGAGATTAATGCCATCATACGACATGTCGTTTAAGTAAAACGACAGGTTACATCCTCTTTAGGAAACGACTGTCAACTTTTAAAGAAAAGGGAAAGTTAGTTTCAAAATGATGCCACCAATGCTAATTAGAGCGTAGAATGCAAGCCAAACTCTATATTGCAAACGACGTTTCGTTGACAATGTTGTTTCAATAAATTAAACGACACTCTCTTAATGCAAACGAAGGCATATTGTTTAAATCAAACGACAACAGAATTATATCACAGCACGACGTGTCATGTGAATGTTGAACGACAGTAAACTATGCATGAAAATGACGAACCGTTTCTACTACTTGTACACCAAACAACAAAAGGCATTAAAATTTTAAATTCAAGAAAAAAAAAAACAAAAAACAAAAACAAAAACAAACAAACAAACAAACAAACAAACTTCAGTTCAGCAAAGTCAAAACTTTTCTTTAATTCTAACTACCTCCCTTTCTCAGCAACCAAACAAAAATTAAAGAAGACCACGAGAATCAAAAATAAAAAACAAAACAAAAAAAAGAACAAAAGAAAAAAGAAAAAAGAAAAGAGAAAAAAGGAAAGAAAGACCAACCCGTCGGGAAACTCAATCTCACGACCGTAGGCATCGGCGTCGGAGTCGGCCGCCTTGGCAACCGGAAATTCATCTCCCGAACACCTCCTCCTCGGGCGCTGATTCCAAAGCGAAAACCCCGAGGCCTTGTTGGAAACCTCGACCGTCTTCTTAGAAGAAGCTCTGATCACATGAACATTCCTCGTCAAAGGCGAAAAGGCCAATCCCGTGGCTCTGGAGGCAAGCGATCGAGACTTGATCGCCGCCAGAGCCGGCGGAATCCTCCTCGCCGGCGACAAGTACAGCGACGAAAATCGAGACCGGCACTGAACTGGACCGGTGATCGTGTTCGAAGCCATGGTTTCTTTGATCGCAGAAAGTCGGTTTTTTAAAAATAGAATTATTGCAAGTTTAACGTTGGAATCGAAGAGGTGAGTTTGTGTGTGTGGGGGTGTAAACAGAGAAGGCCAAATTTGTTTGTGTAGTGAAACTGGAGAGGATTTCGAAGGAGAATAGGAGACTGTTTTTTCTTGTCTTGTGGAGTTTTGGTTGGAGGAGGAGCTTGGGTTTGGTTAAAACTTTTGAAACTATTGAATAAAAAAAAGAAAAAAAGGAAAAAAAAAAAAAAAGTGGACTTGTGAATGAAAGGATAGCCTCAGAATCTGAGAAGGAGAGTGATAATTCATAGAGGCGATGAACTAATACTGGCAGAGAGAGAGAGAGAGAGAGAGAGACTTTTACCAAGAAACGGAGTACGACAGGGACTCTCATTAAGAGCCGTGATGGAAAAGGACAGTTAATTTCGCAAACTCATTCTAAATACATAGTTGGGACTGTTTTAATGCAAAGTTGTATAAGGTAAAAGTAGTTTGTAATATAAGTTCTCGTATCCTCAAATAAAATCGTTTCGATTTTTTAAGGTGTTCGATAAATATATTTAAAATTAATTTTTTAATTTAAAATATTATAATATATAAAAATTTTATATTAAAATAAATTATTATTTTTTTATTATAATATATAAAAATTTTATATTATTTAATAATCAAAAAATTAATTTTATATTTACCAAAACCCTATTCGTTTTAACTATATTGCTAACCGCATCTTAAGATTTGTTTCTGTCACTTTAAGTCATGTGGAAATTTTTCTAGTAGAAAAAAAAAACCAACAAGTGAGTATAAGAAAAAATAATTTTAATTAAATACAATGGTTTCAAGAGGTCAACTAGTGGGCAGAGAAGTTTTCCAACCTGTACTTCCCATTTAAACCACTTATTTTTTTATTGCTTTAATACACAATATAATATGTTTGTCCTTTTATACCAATTAAGGGAATCAAACTCAAAAAGTAGCGAACGAACTCCACAAAACAGAAAAGCACCGAGAGAAGAATTTATTGAACGTCGCTTTCTGACCAAGGAATAACAATAATAATAAAAAATCCAAAATCATATCTTTCTAAAATCTCCCGACAAGAAACTCAAAATAGTCATAATAAAAGGTGGATTTTTATAATTTTTGTATATGTCTAAAGTGTTAATTTATAATAATTGGTGATCTGGTAGATAATCAGGCGCCATTAACGAGGGAAAGAACAATTATTTGTGAAAAACTCAACGAGATAGTCACTTGACCGGGTAATTTAAGTTCAATTAGTTGACGTCGGATTTTTTTCTTTTTGGAGGTAGACGTCAAAAGTAATTTTGAAAGAACATAAAAATTAATTCTTTTTCCCCTTTTGGTGGGTAATATTCACCTCCCATTTAAAAGTTGAAAGTTATAAAATCTGATTAATACAAACAAATGTCTCTTTGAGAAAAGTAAATAATAAACTTGACCCATTTGGCAAAAGTAGTTTCCAGTGTTTTTTTTTTTAATTATAAAAAGTATAAAACTCTCACATGTTACAGTAATAATAAAAAAAAATCGCTACAGTATAAAGCTTTCATATGCTACAGTAAAAATGATTCTAACCAACCGTTCTCACCATCCTTTCAAACACCCTATTTGACTTACATAAAAAAAAAAAATCAATGCCCACAATTTCAACAGCCAAAAAAGGTTTAAGCTTATGAAGAATTGGAAAAAGTATTTTTTTAAAAAAAAGTGATTTATGAAAAAAATGTAGCTTAAAATGTTGTGGATAATATATGAGTTCTAAACTACAAATGGTGTAGGCAATCGTCAACAAACTTTTAAACTATGATATTAATATTATTTAATGAGTCTATCTATTTAGGGCGATTGTTTAGCTAGTTAAGCTGTTAAGGTCCTTGAAATGATCGCCAATTAAAAAAAAAATACTATTATTGTTTTTCTAATGGAAAATGAAGAAGAAAAAAAAAAGTTATGTTGGGCATGAATTGGACGTGAGCAGGGAAAACACAGTGGGTCATCCATGGTCAGCATTACATTATTGTATTGGCAGTTCGTGGTCAATGGCCTCATCATTTTTTATGTTCTAACAAAAGACCCTGACATGGTTTTTGGCATTATTCTTCATAAGTTACAGATATTTTCAGTTCACAGTGATGAAGTCCTGACCTCTATTTTTTTCTTTTTCTTTTTCCTTTTTCTTTTTTGATCTGGAAGCTTGACTTATAAGTAATTTATATTGATGGTTTCTGAATTTTTTTAGTATATGACAATTTGATTTTTGTTTTATATTTTTATAAAACAATCTCTAAACACTTTAACTCTTGACAATGCAAGACCTTTTGTCAAAATTGACCAAAAACCTAAAGGAATCGTGCATATATTCCTCACATGACCTGATTTCAAGGGGCATAATAGTAAAATTATATTTTTATATTTTTATACCAATAAAAAACAAAACTTCACTTAAAAAGCAAACTAAAAAAATAAAATAAAAAAAAAATAAAAAGTCTGTTTCGTGAAATTTCTATAACTTCAATTGCATAAAATTTGCATGAAACAGTTCAAAAGAAATTCAACTATCAAAAATAGCAAATTGACAAGGATAATAACCAATCCCTCTAATATTGACCTAATTTTTACACCATAGCACTCAATTACCTCAAAATTTACAAAAACCAAATATCCAATTGGGAGCAATCCATCAACGCTAAAAGTGATCGTAATCGATGACCTTAGAATTGGCAAAAGCGAGGGAGTTATGGACGATTGGTGTCGACGACAAAGTAAGTAAATGGTTTCTTAGGAGGTGCAAATAATATCTTGCTAAACTAAAAGAATGAAAAACACTCATCAATCTTCACTCTCTAATCAAAAATAAAAAACAACTAATTGCATTTTCAATTTCTCCACTTTTGATTCAAAAGACTATGTGTTTAGTCAATAAAAAAAAAAAGTTTTTTACGGGCCTTGATGGCATTAATGGGTTGGTCGTTGGTGTCACTTGTGACTGATCTGATTTTGCGACATGGTTGAGGTCGTGTAGCAAAGGGGCTAGACTCGCAACGCTGTGGTGGTCTCAAGGAAGGCTGGGTGTGGCACGTTGAGTTATGGGTGTGATGGAGCTTCACCGAATTCTAGGTCCTAGATTGATAGGAGGGAGCTCAAAGGGGAGGCATTGGGCTAGGATTCCAGCGGATTGCAACCCCTCTTGAGATGCTCTTTGGCATGTGTGATCACATTTTGGTGATGAAAATTGCAGATCCTAACATTCTCCTAAACCATTGCACATCTCACAGTTTGGTTGAATTTATTGATCAAAGTTTGTTTTTTTGGATTATCTTGATAGTTTATTAGAATCATAAGTTTAGAGTTACATCTTTAAAATGGGGACATTTTAGTAATTGCATTCTCAAAACAAGACACCTAAGGAGCACACGAGTGATTCCGTTAGGTTTTAGGTTGATTCTAATGGAATGTCCTGGAACTGTTAAGGGTTAAAGAGTTAAGGAGTTGTTTTACTAAAATTGAAAAAAGATGAACCAAAGTGTCACTTATTAAAAAGTTAAAAGGACAACCAGACAAATTACTACTTAACTTATTTGTGATTCACTTATTTCCATCCTTTTCAAACTCATGCTCACTGATATAGACAGAAAGTTTAGCACCTAAAAAAAATCTGAAGGGCATCTAACAACAACAACAGCAACAACAACAGCATCAGTTGTGGCAATAGTAACAGTTTCAATTTTCATCGAATTAGAGTTTAAGCCATCATATCACGATTATCAACCAACTGCATCTAAATTGTGCTACATTGTGAACTTATAAAAACACATATTCAGGGATCCATTTCGCATTGTCTCAAACTTTCGTTGTAAAAAAATTTAGGATGGTGCATATCACACAATGAACACATGAAAGGAACAACACCTCACGCAACTTGTTAAAGCTGTCTATAAATCTAGCAGACAATTGCTTCAACCAACCGGATGTTAGACCCGCGAGAGAAGCAAGAAAGATTTGCACCTTAGATGCTTAGAGGCATTCTAATTAGTCCCTTTAAAACATGCTGTGGGTGTTCTTGGACTATATCACAGACCACCTTTCTCAGGCAATTTGCCGAGAAGGTTCCAGGAGTACTAATGACTCCCTCCGCTACCTCCTCGTGTCGTCATCTTCATGAGCAGAAGGTATTGACCAGGCTAAGCCGATGCAAGGAAGATAACTTCAACGGCGGTCAATCACTGATCGAGTCCCAACGAGAATGTCCTAGCCAGGCACACACCAATACTTCTATAAATAGGAATGAATGATTTTGAAATACCACCACATGACATTATACTGGCCATTTATTAAAAAATTCTCATTTTCAAAAGATCATGACGCTTGTCACAGACCTTAAAAACGTCATACAACCAAACACCTTGATCTTGGGTCAAACCCAAATCCAAACTAATATTATTAAAATAACTACTATATAATTATTTTTTACAAAATGCTACATGATAATTATTATAATAATTATTGTTAGTTTTAATTTATTTTAAAAACTTTCAAATTTCACTTTCATCTCCATTTCATCAACTAATTTAGATTAAGCCGTTCATTACTTTTTAACTTCTACTATTGTATTCTACCACCTTTTCTCGTCCCTTTGATCTACGTCAATTTTTTTTGGTTGTCATGAATAACAAATAATTTCCTTACGTTAACCCGAAAAACTTGGAACAACCAGTGTCCTATCTTCGTTAAAGCTATGTATTTCAAAGTTTGGTGCAGAAGTGCTGAGATTGAGTACCGCAGTGGTGATGTTTCTCAAATCGACCCCAAATTTTGCAAAATGGCCCCTGTAAGAAAGCCTAGAGAAAAGCTCAAGCTTGAAAATGGACTCATGTTATGAAAGCCCAACAGTAAAACCGCTTTTCTGTTTTTGCAATTCAAAGAGCAAAAACCCTAAGCCAAGAAAAACTCAAGGAATTTTTTCTCTTTCTTTTTCCCCCCAAAATTCTTGTTTAATCTTCTGAAAACATTTGACCGCAACAGAATTAGAGAACTTTTCCTTAGAAAATATATATTAAAAAAAAAAAAAAAAGCGTAGGAAACTCTCAGGAAAACGTATTTATTTTGGATGCGAAACACAAATGGAGAGTGGTGGTATAGCAAGAGTTAGAGAAGAGGAACAAGACGGAATGTCCGTACATTCTCCTTGCAAAGCTCCTCCTTCCTCTGCTTCTTCTCTCCCCAAGGTCTCTCTCTCTCTCTCTCTCTCTCTCTCTATATATATATATATATATGTATGTATATCTTGATTTTGTATTAGGATTGAGTTAGTTAGTTTATAAAATTCTTCTTTCTTATTATTTTCTTTGGTTAATTAGGAACAGTCCCAGGTTGAGTTGGAGCTTATACTGTTAGAAGCTCTTGAAATCTATCCTCCGGTTAAACTACAAGGCAAGTTTTATTTTTTATTTTTTATTTGGATTTTCGAATTTATAGTTTTTATATTTTTTGGGTTATTTTTTTTTGGAATTTGAATCTCTGTGTCGGTGGAAGTAGTTTTGTGGTGAGGAATGTGTGTGGTTCTTTGCAAATGAAAGTTTTTGGAGAGTATATTGGAGATGAGAAATGGTTATTAACAAATTAGGTTGTTAAAGCTTGTGGATGAAAAAATTTCAAAAGAAGATAATTGATGAAGAAGGTTATATGAGATTGACAATGGCATTGAATTCTTGAAAATTGATATGGAGAATCCACAAGTGGGTTTCTGCCACTGGGCCACAAAGGTCTTTGCCCTTTGGTTTTGGCACAATGAAAACCATTATTGGTCAAAACGACCCCATATAGACCAAGATGTTGGTTGCGATTTGTGGAGATTCTCTAACCTGACAATTGTAAATACAACATAATATGTTATGTGAAATGTGATCATGGAATTTAGTAGAGATGGTAATAATGTAGAACCTCAGGAGTTAGTGCATTAGAGGTAGTAATTTAGACAATTTAGATACAGGGCATTTTCATTCAGGTTCATTCGTTAATTTGCTTCATGTTTAAAAAAATAGACCGAAATTTTCCTTACAGGCATACATCGCCACTTTGTTCTTTTTGGTTTGATGGAATTCCTGCGAAGAAGGTTTGGTGTGCTTTATGTTTCTGTTTTCTTTATTTTGTCTCCATTATTTTTAATATACAATTGATTTTCTGCATCATACAGACTCTTATTTTTGCTGTTTTTATTTTGGTTTTGACAGACAGTTCTCTTCTGATAAAGTTCTGCAATTGCTGAATCGTTTCTACAACTTGGAAGTGTTGGTATGGAAATATTGACCTAGTTATTATTCTTTATTTACAACTTGTTTCTTAAAGAGTATGCATCGATAAAATGTGATGTTCGAATTGGCATCTTTTTCAGAATTATTTTCCCCTTTCTATTATTGAAGATACTCGGCTTCCATGTAGTATAACAAAGTCTAAGTGGATCATGTCAGTTCAATCCTAATACTACTGATTTTGCAAGGATGGTATGTAAGGGCTTTGTTTTGATCTTGATTGACATAATTTAATTGTCTTTAAAGTCTAGTGCTATTAAAGGAACTTTAATAATGAAAACATTATATGCATTCCACATGAGAAGTCTATGTAACGCCATTTGGGTTGTAATTTGAATTGAATCAAAATTTATTCTGAACTGAAACATTTGTTGTTGTTGATCCCATTAATCATTTTGTCTTTTATCGAACTATGAGGTTATTTGTCCGAATTTCTCTTGTTATCTTCAAATGTCAGAAACCGGATGATGAGGATACAGAAATCTTGAACCACGAAGAAGATTTTGGCTCACCTCAAAGTTTCTTCGTCAAGGAAGAATCATACTTAGGACACCTTTTGAAAATATCATTCATATGTTCTATCATCTTATTTAGCCTTTTGTAAATGTTTTAGCGGTCCTTTTGCAAACCCCCCTTTGATCAGGATTTGTAATGGTGGTTGTGGCTCTGGTGTATGCGGTTTTCTCTGTTGAAAGTTTATAGATGTAAATGACAAACCTTAAAAGGGTGGTTTGCTTTTAAGTCTTTACAAAAGAAATTAGCAAATTTTACGTCATTTCTTATTCTTGTCAACAATGAAATTTCCTTGGGTTACAAGAAAATAAAAGCTTCTAAGCATTTACTGTGTTCATCTCTTCTACAGCTCGACAATAATTTCTAATATGACCATAAATCTAGTTTGAATTTTAAATAAACATCTGTTTATTTAGGGTGTGTTTAACAATTCTGTTCCAACTACATAGTTGAAACTATTAATATCAAGCTCTAACATGCTACAATAAAATGATTCTAGCTTTTAGTTTTAAGTGTATTGTCAAACACACTCTAAGTACCTTTTGCTTGCGAGTTATAATTGCAGCTTTTGTGAAGACTTAAATTCCTGCAAGTCATTTTTGGTTATAAACAAGGAAAGTTCTATCAACTAATTGTACATATGCTTCATAATTTGTCCAAAAAAGGAGCAATATTTCCAACCTTTTATTCCCCCAAGAAATCAAACTTCAAACAAGTGGAATATAGCATATCATGTCACATGTCACTTTGTTTGGAGGATATTTTATAGGCATTTGCTATCATAGCGGCTGTTTTACGCCAAAAAGAATATCGATTTTTTTTTTTTGGGATCAATGATTACACCAATATGTATGGGCGAGAGGAGGATATTTGGTCCCATTTGAAACTGCGGCAAACTTGATCCACAATAAAGGCAACATAATGTAGTGGAAAGCTACAAGTTAAGACATAATATAACAATGTGAAAGGTTAAAAAGTAAGCATCCATTGCTACAAAAAGCAGATATAAAAAGAACATGACGCAAAAGTAAGATGAAATACAGAAGAAAACTGATTTTGGGGGGTTGGGGGAGGAAAATGATGCACAGTTGATAAATCTTATCTTCTGGCTCTGGTTGGGGCCCTAAACGGATAAAATACTTGATAAATTAATCTACTCCATCGGTTCTTCATTCCACTTTCTTGATCAGAACAAGAAGACCCATTTTGCAAAGTAGATTGAGCTCCACTTGCCATGTGCATGGTTTTTTTTTCAGGTCCCCATTAATGCTGCAAAAGATATGCATTAAAAAATAAGTCATGACGGGTACAAGAAATTAACTGATAAATTTAAGTTAAAAAAACAAATAAGGCAGTAAGAACTTGCCTCAGGTTCGGCTGGTTTGGATTCCTCGCCTTTGAAGTTTTCTTCACCTGCATGAGTATATTTGCAAACATGACATTTTGCTATTAGGATTTTCAAGATATAATTAGAAGAAAGTTAGTGTGATGCAGTACCTCCATCTTCAGGCAAATCAGAGGTCCAAAGAGTAAGGTTGTCTCTCAACAACTGCATAATAAGGGTGCTGTCTTTGTATGACTCCTCACTCAAGGTATCCAACTCCGCAATTGCCTCGTCAAAAGCTTGTTTAGCCAAATGGCAGGCCCTGAGAGTTTTCAGCAACATTAGATTCAGAAATTTGAAACACCATAACAAGACAAGAAGAGAAATGGGGTTTTAGTTACCTCTCAGGAGAATTCATAATCTCATAGTAGAAGACAGAAAAGTTGAGAGCCAAGCCAAGACGGATGGGGTGGGTTGATGGAAGTTCTGCATTTGCAGTAGTTGAAGCAGCCTGATAGAACGATGGAAACAAGGGGGTCATTAACAGATTGAAAAGGTGTATAAGCATTGCCATTAAATTTAACAATTTGTTCTAAAGTTGAGTAGTGCAATTCAAACATGCCTCATATCCCTTCAATGATTGCTCGGCTGCCTCTTTCCTGTCCTGGTCGGTCTTGAACTCGGCCAGATAACGGTAATAGTCACCTTTCCTGATTTAGGCACACAGTAAAATATTAAAAGTGACTTAGTCATTACATCAAAATAAAAAATAAAAAATAAAAAAAAAGTTAATTCACCTCTAAGCACACCCAAAAGGAGTGAGAATAAAAAAAATTATAAAATTACTTGTGTTTTTGTCAAATCTTTAACAAACAGATCAATCACGATGAAAAAAGATAAAATCCCATCTAGCACATGGGCAGGCGGAAAAAGCAACGGATCATTTATTGTACAGTAACATATATCTTGGAATATAGTCAACATATATACGGACAAACATATCAATAAAGTTAATGATCAAGTACGGAACTCTAGAAAGGGTGGTTTTCCAATAATGAAATGGAATGGACCATCAAGGCAAGCAAATTATGGACTCACATCTTGTAGTAGAAAACAGTTGCTTCTCCAGAGGCAGAAGAAGGGATCAGGTGCTTGTCTATGATGGTGAGGATGTCGCTGCAAATCTTAGCGAGCTCGTCCTCCACCTTCTGGCGATAACCCTTGATCAGTTTGACATTTTGCTCATTCCCCTTCGACTCTTCCTTTTGCTCAATTGAAGACATAATACGCCATGAAGCCCGCCTTGCGCCTATTACATTTTTGTATCCCACAGAGAGAAGGTTCCTCTCCTCCACAGTCAACTCAACATCAAGTTTTGCAAGCTTCTTCATACACTCCACCATTTCTGAGAAGATCAATTAAAACATGACTTCTTGATAGAAATGTCCAAGTTTAGGACAAAGTTTACAAGCAATCACACCTAAGGACCATATGATCTTGAAATTACTTTAATGATCCAAATCATAAAGATTTTCATCATACATATCCTAACAGCAGATGTGTAAAATTATGCAAGTGTCGTAAAAATTATATTATTGCATTTTCTTAGCTTGATTACCCCCTGGCAATTTTACTTTTAAATTTTAATTTCATAATGTGTCATAATACAAACTATCTTTCTCTATGAGTATCATTCTTCGAAAAAGTATTAAAGCTTTTGACTTGAAATTGCAAGTCTTTTCGTCTGTTTGAAAGAATCCTATTATTTTTATCACAAAATAATTAGTGATCGAATTATGATTTTTAAACCGATTACATCCAAAGCTCGAATCATCGATCAATGGTCACGTCTTGACAGAAGAAATCAATCAAAAGGGCACATTTAACAAATAAAACATTATGTGACCCGGTAGAACATACCTATAAAAGTCCCCCAAATATATATATATATATATACACACACACACACACACACATTAAAGGAATATAAATATAAAATGCATGTTAATGCAGAAAGAAAATAATAATACCGTTGTTAAACATGACACTTTTCTATTGCACAAAATTAAAAAAAAAAAAAGATTCTTCACTAGGACCAAGTTTCAAATCTCTCCTAACTGATCACATTCTACATTTTTGTTTTCTTTTCAGGAAAAAAAAAAAAAAAAAAAGAAAAGCAAAGAAAAACAATGCAAAAGTTCAAATGGCAAACAAATTCCTCCCAAAAAAAAAAAAGAAAAAGCAAACACATTTGACAGTTTAATACAACATTAAGATGGAAACACAACGGACAATCAAATTCTCAACCAAAACAAAAAATTTTCTGGGAAAACAATAAACGACAACAGACGAAATTTTCTCGAAGAAAACGCAAGAGAATGTTTTTTTACCTTCGTAGCGCTCGGCCTGCTCGGCGAGCTTGGCCAGGTAGACCTGAGTCTCTCTCTCCTTCTCCGCAGACGACATCGTTTAAAAGAGAGCAAGAATTCACAAAAGCCTTTCGAAGATTTTTGGTCACTGCGGTGTGTTTGAATTATTCTCTTTAGGAGTTCTTCGTTTTGTTTTGTTTTTTTCTTTTTCTTTCCTTTTTTAAAAAAATTTAAAAACAGAGGTTCACGTTGAGATGCGAGGAAAAAGGAGGAGGAGGGAAGAAGGCAAATGAATATACAAACAGAGAGAGAGATTGCGTGTTAAAGATCGAGCAACTTTTGTGTGGAATGACCAGATCTGGACCGTTGGTTAGAGAGAGAAAGAGACCGTTTTCATATTTTCGTTTTTTCAAAGAGGAAGCGCGCAAATTGTGTGCGGTTAATGTTTAATGTGATGAAAAACACTTGGACTAAGATTTGTTCAATTCTTTCAAATTTCGGATTTCTTTACACAATACAATGATCCAACCAACTATTCCTCTTTTTTCTCCTCTTTTTTTTCTTTCAATATATTACTGTTTTTAATTAAGTTTGAGTGATGATTCTTATGCCAAATAAATTAATTAATGAAATTTTAATGATATACATGTCTTTTTTTATTCTTTTTTTATTTTTTGAAAAAGATAACTTGTTAATGGTTGAATTTTTTTTTTTTTTTTTTTTGTGTGGTAGTTTATGGTAGGGACAACTTGATTAAGTAGCCCCTCAAAATACGTAGTAAGTGGATATTACGTCGTTTCATAATTCCAAACGACATCAAGACAAGCAGGTATATCTATGTCATTAAGAAAAGAAAAAAGAGCATCTGGGAGCATATAAGTTGATTTCTTGTTCTCTGTCTCTGTCTCTCTCTCTCTCTCTATTTTTGCCAACACCTGAAAACGCATTAGTTGAATTTCTGCTTTTCAGCAAAGACATTAGGAGAATATGGCCACTGATAGGACTTAATTACCTACCAAAAAATTCCCTTCAAAAAATTACCTACCCAAAAATCTAAGATAAAATAATATAAGATAATAGTGAGTTTACAAGTACCTGAATTCCTCATTCTAAACACTAAGTTGGTACGGAAGGGTGAATTTTACCTTATGAAATTGTAACAAATACTTTTAAGACTAATTTGAAAAATGCCCCTAAATTATATATCTTAGTTTAGTATATAATATATCCCAAACTTTGAAAAAGTTTATTTCATCGGGTGAATTATGCAAAATCTTAAAAAAAATTGAACTATAAGTAATTTTATAAAGACAATTTTAAGTTATTAATTTTATGTCAACTTGTCTTTATTTTTCTATAACTTGAACAGATAAGTGGACATAAAATAATAGTTTTAGCAAGTGGACTTTAAATCAATAATTTGGGGGACGTTTATCAAATAACAATTAACAACACATCATCATTCCATTAGCACCATAGACACATAAACCAAGAAATGAAATGAATATTTTTAAAAGTTTGGGACTTTGGGAGACTTAGAGAAGTGATTAATATAATACGATTACTGGGTGTTGGCCGTCGCCTGGGGATGTAGCTCAAATGGTAGAGCGCTCGCTTTGCATGCGAGAGGCACGGGGTTCGATCCCCCGCATCTCCACTTTTTCCCTTCTTCTTCTTCTTCCTCCTCTTTTTTTTTTTTTTAATGTGAATCCTGGGGCCGACACAAGACGGGACAAAGCTAGAAACATCGGAAAATGCTAACAATTATCCGACACCCAAAAACCCTCCCAAAACCCCTCTCAACCACCCTCCGTATCTTCACAACCGAGTCAACTCACCCCCCTCAACTAGCCCACCCACCAAACCCAATCGACCCATCTCACCTCCTTCGCGTCTGCACCATCCTCTACCAGCAACAGACCTCCCCCGACTCCCGCCTCCACTCCAACCTCCGCCGCTCCTTCTCCTCCGACACTCAACTCTCCCACGAATTCTTCCTCCAAGTCTGCAACAAATTCCCCCTCTCATGGCGTCCCGTTTACCGCCTCTTCCACTTCACCGAAACTTGCCCGTCTTTTCAGCACACCTCTGTCTCCTTCAACAAAATGCTCGACGTCGTCGGAAACTCCCGCAACATTGATCTCTTCTGGGAGCTCCTTCACGAGTCCGGACGACGTCGTTTGGCTAACGACAAGACCTTCAAAATCGCCCTGAGGACTCTCGCCAAAGCCAGAGAGCTGAAGAAGTGTGTGGAGTTTTTTCACGTCATGAATGGTTGTGGAATTGGGTATAGTTTGAGGACTTTGAACATTGTCGTTGAGATGCTTTGTGGGCCTGGGACCAAGCTTGTTGAGGAAGCTAAGCATTTGGTTTTCAAGTTGAGAGAGTGGATTGAGCCTGATCGGTTCACTTACAAGTGTTTGATTAGGGGGTTTTGTGATGTGGGGGATTTGATTGAGGCTTCCAAGATTTGGAATATGATGGTTGATGAAGGGTTCGAGCCGGATGTCGACGCGGTTGAGAAGATGATGGAGACGTTTTTCAAGACGAATCGGTTCGATGAGGCGTTGAAGCTTTTTCAGATGATGAGGGCGAAGAGGATGGAGGATTTGAGGCTTTCGAGTTATAGACTTGTGATCAAGTGGATGTGCAAAAGGGGCAAGATTTCTCAAGCTTATGTGGTGTTTGAGGAAATGCGTCAAAGAGGGATTGAAGTTGATAATTTGACTTTGGAGTCTTTGGTTTATGGGCTTGTAGTGAGAGGTAGAGTTAGGGAGGGTTATGAGGTTGTGGAAGGGATTGAGAAACCGGATATAAGTGTTTACCATGGATTGATTAAAGGGCTTTTGAGATTGAGAAGGGCAAGTGAGGCTACACAAGTGTTTAGGGAGATGATAAAGAGAGGGTGTGAGCCTATAATGCATACTTATGTTATGTTGTTGCAGGGGCATTTGGGGAAGAGAGGGAGGAAAGGGTCGGATCCGCTTGTGAATTTCGACACCATTTTTGTTGGCGGGTTGGTTAAGGCTGGGAAGTTGTTAGAGGCCACCAAGTATGTTGAGAGGACAATGAAGAGAGGGCTTGAGGTGCCTAGGTTTGATTATAACAAGTTTCTGCACCATTTTTCGAATGACGAGGGGGTGGTGATGTTTGAAGAGGTGGGGAAGAAATTTATGGAGGTCGGGATGTTCGATTTGGCTGATATATTTCAGAGGTATGGGGAAAAGATGGCTACTAGAGATAGAAGAAGAAACAGAGCAGTCGAGTCATGAGAAGAGAAGAGCTTTTATATGACCGTGTCAGTCAATTTGTTGGGATCTATGCCAGGATAATGTTATTTATGTGAAATGAAGAAAGAAAATCAGGGAAGTTAACAAACACATGCTCAGAAAGTCCAGAGATTGGACAATCTTAAGAATGGACCATTTTTGTTGGGAGAAACAAGAACAAGAAGATTTTGCAGAGATGGGTCTTCTTCCTCTTTCTTCAGTGAATCGGGTTTTCTATGAGAAGACCGCAGTAAATGTTACGCTAGACATGTTTATTGTAAGAATTGAATTGGAATAAAATAAAATTTTTATTCTATTTTTAACATTTGACGCCATAAAACTAGTGTTAATTATTACGGTGATTTTTCTCTAGATTCAATCCGGAGAGATATGATCAAGTTAAAAACATTTGAATTTTCATCAACATTCAACAACATGACCTTCCTGAATCGAGGACCAAATTTCATATAATCAATGAACCAATAATTAGAGCAAAAGCCGTCATAATTACGATAAATAAAACCATGAGCATGTGTTACATTGCATGAGCCAGGTACGCAGGCCTCAGGTTTTACAGGTATAAAGCTTTTGGAATCTACATTTACATATCCGCCCCAAAAAAGAAGAAAGAAGAAAAAACCTGTATTGACATATTTCAGTACATAAATTGGGTAGAGAGAGAAAGAGAGAGAGAGAGAGAGAGAGAGAGAGGACGCAATTCTACTCTTATAATTCTTGGCCGCTGACGCGATTTCACTCTTATAATTCTTCGCCACTGATATTCTTTACTCAACTGCAGAATATATTTGTTCGTACAAAAGCATGAAGTCCGATATCAAATACAACAAAGAGATAAGACGAAGAAAAAAATTTGCCAAAAAATATTAGACGAATGAATTGCGCTGCAAACGCCGTGGCAAAAAAAATGAGTTGCAGTTACTTTTGTGCCAAACCTTCTAATCTATAGCTTTCACATTTCTTTGTCCGCTACTGGAATCATCAAGTTCTTGAGATCCCAGCATGGAGGATAAGGAGTAGCATCATTTAGTTGCTTTGTATTTCAGACGATAATATCGAGAACATTGTGGTTAGCTGGCAAGACAATGTTACCGTTTCTCTCTTTGGCATTGCTAATCAGCCGTTGGGTACACTTGCCAGTTCGATGACAGATAATAGAGCTTTTAGCGGAGGAAAAAAAAGAATTATACACTTTGACAATGGTGAGACCTCTTCATGCCGAATCAATCATTTCCTCAGGAATGGTTTTTGGCAAACAAGCAGCCGCTGGTCACTGCCATTCTGAAGGTCAATCACCCTTGCTTCCCAACGTACTTGCGTGGCAAGCATGCGCGCCATCTCTATCGTTCCCATTTTATCAGAAAGAACAACCCATCCCTGGCAAAATGATCATGATTTCAGATGTCAAAATGACCATGCACTAATCCAAAACCAAGTTATTAACTAATACATAGAGAAAACAAAATGAAACAAACTCGTCATGATTGAAAAATATGAGCAAAATTTTCTTAGGTAATTCCCAATCTGAACAACACGAGTTTATCCGTTGGGAAGTCGTGGAATATTACAGGACGAGCAACACAGAATGCCAAGGGTACATTAAAGGTACCTCAGGGCGCAATATCCGATCCATCTCCAAAAATAAGCCCCTCATGCTGCACCTCTCTAAAGCCAGAGAAGAGAGTAGCCCATTTGCATGAAGCATATCATATGTTCGGGGATATGTAGGGAAAGGTTCACACCTGTACAACAAACACAAAGCTATGAATCACTGCCCAACATAACGTCAAGTTTAAGTTATCAGACGACTTTCAGGCTGGAAGAAACATGAAAGGCTTATGATCTACATCTTGATAATTCTTGTTCGTCCTTAAGTTTCACTCACAAAATAGAAGATAGGACTTGACAGTAATGCAAGTAACAAAACAAATTTCTTGGCTCATAATTTTTTATTTTTAGTAGAAAAATAGACTTCACATATAGAATGAGTTTGAAAGTCTATTTACGGTTTAAATAATTATTTCCTGAGATACTTTAGCGTATAGGCTTTTTTCTGTCTTTATGTAGAAGCAAGATGCTTGTGAGAAAGAGTATCAAAACCAACTTGATAACAACAGTTCCAACGGAAACTGAAACCAAAACTTACCAATCATGCAAAACACCAGCAAAACCTCGATCCAGAATGAGAGAAAGAGTATTAGGAGTTCGAACAGGCACAACATTCATCACCCACACCGATTTCCTTTCCTCCAGAAATGCAGCATTCAATCCCCCATAATGAGCATTCATGTCCATTACATTGCGTATCATGTTAAACGGAGGTAGTGGATCTTCATCACCTGGTCTCTTTGGGTGATCTGAGAAAATCAAGGGTGTAAGCAAAGACCAATAGTTTTTCAGAGCTGCTCTCAAAGTCTGCAAATCCTCAAAAAAATCATCGGGCTGAACTCCTGGAAGGATAAAAGAGTGTCAACAAGCTGGGTAAACTGAATAAACAACACCCATTTGATCTTAATATCTTATCATATAAAGAAGAGCTCGGTGGCTGTAGTATAGGAAAAAGAACTTTTCTCCCATCCCCTATTCTTGTCCCCGTACCAACCGAAAATAAAATAAAAGAAAAATAAAAAATAAGGGTGTTGGAACAATACTTTCCATGAAGTTCAAGCTCAGCTGAGCTCAATTGTGAACCAGAAGACCTGTTCTGGATTGTAATCCAGCGTTTGGTGGTGGTTCCACTGATACATGATACAAGGGGCTTATAGTATGTTTGGATCTCATGGCCTTCCTTACAAAGTGGTATGGCACCCTGCTTGCTATATAGTAACAAACAAAAAGAAACCATTACTAAAATTCAGCGGCTAACACTTCAAAAGAAAAAAGTAAATAGAAGGTTGCCTGAAATAGAACAGCAAAGATCAACAATAGCACAAGCCATGACAGATGAAAATTTAAGAATGTGTTGAATGTAAACCACATAAAAATTGCATGCAATGAAGATTTTATTTATTATTAATATCCTCACCGAGTTGTATAGCAATTAGCATCAGAAGTTTTCTGCCAAACAAAAGTTTCATCTTGCTGAGCTAGAAGGCTCCAACAGATACCCTGAGTCAAGTCTTCAATAATAGTTAACATGTTTCTTTTCTTCATATTTGATGAACTTCCATATGGCTTGCTAGAGGGTGAGGTTAGCACAAAGTAACCTCCAGGTTTGAGTACTCGGTCAACTTCCAAAAGCAACATCCCATCTATTCCATGAAGCAATTAAACTAACAAATTAGATTTTTTTTTTTCTTTTTGCTTAAGTAACATTATAGATTTAGCAAAATTTAAAATGTAATTTGAACAAAAAGAAGTTAGTATAGCACCCATGACAAATCTATCTGAGCAAGTACCTTTTTGATCCCAAAAAATGCCACATTGGGCACAATGAACCATGTCAAATGACAATGATGGATATGGAAGCTGTCTAGCAATGAAGTTGCCAAGCATTGCTGGGAGACCTCTCTCAAGGGCCAACTGAACTTGGCTTCCGGTTGCCTCGTATGCCGCAATGCAAACAGCCATAACTTTTAGCGATACTAAATGAGCTCCAAAGCTACCAAAACCACAACCAATATCTAGCACGTTACGCACCTGTAGTCAAGAAAAAGATTAAAATGTAAGCATCCTGCACCCTACTCAGTATCGAACAAACATGTCTATAGATGTCACATCAATATAAAGCAGCATGACATCTCTTCGTCCATCTGCAAACCTTTTTCGTTTGAACACAAAAGCAACATGGACAAGCATTTGATAAGTTCCAGCCCTCTGCAAGGGCACCACAACAAAGAGTTATGACAGAAATTTGTACGACACGAATATGACTTACACCAGCTTGAAGAAACTCGGAGTCACTTCCTAGACCTATCATCTCTGCAATCTGACGAGAATAATCCTTGACACCATCAAATATCAAGCCATCCTCTGAATGGAAAGCAATTTGGTTCTCTTCTAGCAACATCAATCTGGTCAGGTTTTGTGATGTTAGCAACAAATTATGCATATTTATAAAAATAACAAAGATAATTACATAAAAACCAAACTTTTACAAACCCATTTGGTTAAATTTTTGTTAATCTATCAACCACCAAAACTCCTACTGCATAATTTACTTGACTGCATTACCTTTTAGTCATGCTTCCAGATGAAAGAAACTGGTCTTTGGTTATTTTCACATTTCCACTCCATATCACATCTCTACCAGCCGGCCACCTAAGAGGAATCTTATATTCCTTAGGAGGGCGAATCAGACACGGCTCACCTTCCCTCGATAACTCACAATGCCGATCAAACTCCTCTCCATCTTTGTATCCAGCTAAAAGATTTGCTGAAACATTGTAACACGGCACATAACTTTCTCTTTCTTTGCCACAAAGATCAATGTCTCTTTGCCGGCTAGGTGCCAAAAAGAGAGACCTCAGCTCCAGATAATCAACTGCCGCTTGCTCCTTAAGCCTTCTGTAGCTTGTATAAATGTCCGCAACCGGAGTTGGAGTTACAGAATCAAAGGCACCAGAAGAAGACGATCCTAAGACGGCGATGAGCGCAAGAAGACAAATAAGGCACAAGAGTAACCAACTGAGTGGTGGTCTGGGGCCAAAAATGGCGGAGAATTTATTGAACCAGGAGCTTCTCATATTTTAATCTCTTGAACCCCGTCCCAAAAATCAAATTGTTTTCCAGAAAAAGAAACCCCACAGACAATTAATTTCTTCAATATAAACCTCCAAGAAGATCGGAAAGCATAACCAATCATAACACACAAGCTTCTATAGATGTTGCCATGGATCCGTACAACTCTCACGAGCATTGAAACGACAATTCAAACTTCCTTCTGATTCTACCCTAAGGCTCTTAGATTCTCACACAGACCGATCATAAGAATAAGCCGAACACAAAATTGAGATCGCAATCCACGACTTTCAGAACTCAATTACGGATCAGAAATCGGAAAAAAAAAAACAAAACAAAACAAAAAAACAAAAATAGAAGACTTGTCAGAAAAGAAACGCTTGATTCAACACACTCAGCGCGAATCGCGATCACTCAAACGCCAAGATTACAAAAACGACAATAATCTTCAACCAATAATCAACCTGCACAGAAGTCGAGATCCACTAATCAGTTAAAATAGAGCAGAGAAAGCTTCTAAACGAATCTAAACGCCAGATTCCATGGCGATAAAGATCTCAAACTTCGCAATGCGGACATTTCTTCTTCAACAACACCAAAATCTCAGATCTCAAGAAAGATGAAAAGAAAAAAAAAAAAAAAGAAGAAGAAAACATTCGACGAAGATCCAATCACAATCAGCGAGAGCCGCACAAAATGATTACGAAAATTCAGAAGTTGATCGAAACACCTACAAAGACAGATTTCTCTAGGGTTTTGAGAAAACGAACCTGAGATTCGAAGCAATAAGCAGAAGAAGAAGAAGAAGAAAATTGGGGCGAAATTGAAATCCGAATGTATCGGATTCCTTTCTTTTTTATTTTTCAGACTGTTTGCCGTTGGGTTTGTTTTTATTTATTTATTTAGATAAATTGAAAATCAAATCAGATCTAGAGAGCTCGCGGATTTAGACAAATAAAAACAAACGACTATCTTTGCCTCGTCTTATTGTTATTATTGTTATTTTTTCTATTGCGTGAAAATCAAGCATTTTTTTTGTCACTTTGTTTTGAATTAAGGACGTTAAGGGAGAAAAATTGTTAATTTAATGTTTATTATCTCGTGTTATGCACCCTTTTTTTTTTGTTTTTTGTACTACTCGTTTTTTTTTTTTTGGAATTAAAAACTAATTTTCTTATTAATTTTGGCTTTCATGTAAGTAACTAGATAATAACTGTCATGGGAAATGCCAAAGTGACGCGAGTTCACGTTTTGGACTGTGACAGACCTCTACAAGGCCGTGAAAGATATCGGTGGTTTTTTCCTTTTTTTTTTTTTAAGTTTTGCCGTCAGAAGACAGGAAAATATATTAAAAAATAATGGAAGAGCTTTAATGGTGTTTGCCAAGTGGAGTATCATAACCACAAAGGAAGTAAAAAAAAAAGAAATTAAAAAGAAAAAACAGAGAGCGTAATGTCTTTATATAATAAAATATTCAAAAACTGAAGACTCCCACTCCTCCAATAATTCCACTTTATCACTGTAATGCTTGTCCTTATCATTTGTTTGGAGGCGTCCTTGTTCTTTACGCTTTACCCTCTCTCTCTTTTTCTTTTTCTTTTTTTTTCTTCTGTTTCTTTTTAATTATTTTGTACAAATATCGGCATCCGAATTCAGCTTCGTTTAAACAGCATGTTAGAAAAAAAGAATTTAATTTAAAAATTATATATAATGTAATAAAAAAATAAAAAATTATTACAATATAAAACTTTTATATATTATAATTTTTAATTTTTAACTTTAAATTTTAATTGATTTCTTAAATACGTTCTAAACGAACCAAATGTGTTACAGTCATGTGGAGTTGTTTCCCCAATTTCTTCCTTTGCCCAGAGAAAATAATGAAAGAAAATATATTGGAAGTAAAATGATTAATAGATATTTTCTCTATTTCAACAAAAGACTGATTTCAGAACCACAACGCGTCGAATATTTAAGAAATTCACCCAAAAAAAAAACAGACATATTAGCCGGAGCATAGAGCCTCAAACTTTTTTTTTTAGACGAGAAATAGAAAATAAAATAATTTTAATTTAATTGGGGTAGGTCCAGTCGGTAGCCTAACTGCAAATAACCTGCATTATATTGTACGGCCAAACTCGATTGCAAATTTGAGAGCTTTATTGGTATGATATTTTTGCTTACTTTACGCATTCATATTCAAGAGTGTCGCATCTAGCATTTGAGCTGTGCACACATCAAAAAAATAAAATATAAAAAAAAATGTAAAGAAAAAGAAAAGAACAAAGAATGTTAAATTGTGATTTTTAATAATTACATTTTTATAAACATTAAGGACTAGGGATCAAATTATAAAAAAATGATGCAACGGAATTGAAAAAAACTAGTCAAATTCATGGTAATAGAGAAAAATTCTCAAGTTGAGGAGAGAACATAAACTTTGATATTTAATAATATCTTACTACAAGTCTAACCATTATAATAGCTACACAAGTATTTTAGCCCACTCAAAATCAATCACAAAATAGCTATTAAGCTTTTACAACAACTAAGAAAATAATAAAAACAATGCTGTGATAAACTAGAACAAATGATATAACAAATATAAAAAAACAATCTATCTCCAACATGAAAATAAGTAAATATTATAATTGCAAGTAACGATGTGACATTTAATAAGCCTTTAGCTATCAAATTCATTACAAGCTAAGCATACTCAGCTATATAAACTACAAATAGTTACTGCTTGAAAAGGGCTAAGCTTGGGTTAGCTTCACGGTCGACATGGGCTACAGAGTACGGCATTGTCCGGAAGTACACTAATTGGAGAATGAGAATGCACTTCGACTAGAACAAGGCCCAATTTCAGACCAAACATAATGACTACAATGCCTAACACTTGCCAATCACAGTTGAGCTGGAGAGGTGAAAATTGCAACTACAAAAACCAATGGAGCTTGAGATTTAATTAGCCATTTAAGAATAACTAAGAGCTTCTAAATTTGAATACAGTGTTTGACAAATATGGCTGGAGTTAAATTTTTGGTTAAAAAATAATATAAAACTCTAAAATATTATAATAAAAAGTAAAAAAAATTACTCCAATATAAAGCTTGAATATGCTGCTGCAGTGCTTTAAACCTAATCATGCTTTTAAAACACCCGAGACATTTTCAATTAGTGCATTTTAATAATCGGCTATATCATCATGCTTTTCTCACACCAATGCCGCATTGGAACCAAACGAAGAAATGTACCCAATTGTCAAAAAGGCATCCAATCAAAGCATCTTAACTTGAAAAGTTCGGAAGAAGAAAATTGAGAAAGAGTGGGCATTGGGATTTTCAAACAAGAATTATGACTGATTACTGTTTAATGCCCTTCGGCCAACTGCCAAAAGCCACAATTCAAACTTTTTTTTTTCTTTTTTAATTTTCTTCCCCAAAAAATTTGATAAGATGTTTGAAAAAACGGTAAAAATCAATGATTAGAATCACTTTTACTGTAGCATTGAGAGCTTTATACTATAGTAATTTTTTTTATTGTTACCGTAGCATGTGATAGTTTTATACTGTTTATAACTGAATTTGTGGTGAAAACTGAGTGTTTAAACCACTGCCAAACATAGGGTGAATTTAAACCAATACTTCTATCCCAACATGTGAATCAAAAATATTATAAGACAATCTATATAAATAGAAAAATCCTTTTTATCTTATAATCTTACTATTTATAAAACTATAAGTCCTAATTTGATATATAATAAGCCCTAATTTAATATATAATATATACTTTCACACTAAATTTTACTTTTTTTTACTAACGAGTTATAACGCATGGGTCAAATTGGTTTGCCATATAAAGACTAACCAAACCACAATGAGCTTAAAAGAAGCCTCCAAAGCCTCAAACAGAACATAAATGATTTATCAAGAAGTATCAAAGTGCCTCCATGTACAATTCTCTACACAACACATTACCATTCTTTCACATTGTACTTATCCTCCTTCAATGGCTTCCCAACTCACTATTCAAGTAATCCACAAACATCCTCTTCGTGCTGTCGGCATCCGAAGGCGGCGGAGGTCCGTTCAAACTTGTCTGTCCCGCCAACTTGATAAACGTCCTCCGGAGCCTCCGAAGCTCCTGGAGCCCAACCGCCCGCAAGTTGTCAACCATCGGCAAGCCCTGGCCTAAAGACAACCCATTGCCTGAGACTGAGCCTCCACCAACGCATTGATCACCTCCTGAGTCGCCCTATCCAGCTCGTACAGCGATTTCGCCTCCGAAAACTTTATAATTCTGCGTCGCGATCGTCAGCTGCACAACCTTAACATCTCTGGTCTTCGAATCGACCTCTTTGTCAAGTACAAAACAGCATCTGATATGGCTGAGGATTATTTCTCCGCACCATCTTTCCACGGAAAAGGCTCGACAGCGGGGAGTCCCACCGGTTCCTCCTCTCCGGTCTCTCGAACCTCGAAACCAAATCGTCGAAAATCTTCTCCTCGTAAGAAGCTTCTCCTCTGTCCCTGCGCTCTCGATTCCACTCACGGCAATGTGGCTCCTCGACGTCGCAGAAGACGACGCAGTATCGGATCCCGGCGGCTCGGGCCAGGCACCAGAGCTCGCAGCGGTAGCCCTTGATGCTGTTCAAGGAACCGACGATCACGATGTTGTCTTTAGTCAACGACCGTGAGCCAGGTCAATTTCATGTAAATCATGACATGCATAAGTTAAAAGCAAAAACAAAACAAATAAAATAAACCTCATTGTTCGTCCGAGTCCGTCACAGACTGTCAAGTTGCCAATAAATAATTCATCATAAAAAACACAATATATGTGTGAGTAGAAATAGACATAAAAAATTTCAAAAAAAAAAAAAAAAAAAGAGCGGATATAAGACGGACTTTGTTCAAACATGACCTTCTCTATGCTAACACAGGATGGCTAAAAGTATAGGTGAAGAAACATGGTCTTGTCAAGTAAATTAATGACATTGGCATTCTTTTTAAGTAGGGCAAGCTCAAGTGGGGTTGCTATTTATTTCAGCCAACAAATTTTCCAAAAGGCAGTCAATAAGGTAGCTAACAACAGACAATAATTTATGGCACAACAGAGACATGCCACCAAAATATTTGTAATCTTAGATCTTACGGAACAATAATTGGTTGAAATTCTAAGGGAAAACAGTTGGTGGCACTTAATATAAATCATCCATGCCATATTAAAGCATGAATGTGAAATAATATGCTAAACAGAAATATTTTGTTTCTAATATTAATAGAAGTTATATGTTATTTCACTTGAAAATATAACCCTTTAAATATTTGAGCAAATTGCACCATTGCACTCCGAACTATTCGTTTTTTACATAATATACCTCGAATTTTTAATATTGATAAAATACATCTTAAACTTTGAAATTATTAGCAATTAAACTCCAATAGTTACTTTTAGTTTCTATTCATTACTTTTTTTCACATGTTAAGTTTTAATTTTTTCTTAAAATGATGAACTTTATCCTTAAAAAAATTCATGTACGAATCTCATGATAAAAAATAATCCATGTTTTTTTACGCTCATTAGTTATTAGATATCAATTGTCAATAATTCAAAATTTAGAATGTATTTTGTCAAGATTGAAAGTTCGGGATACGTTATGCAAAAACAAAGGGTTAAAGATGCAATAATACAATTTATTCACCTCACTATTATCTCAATAATGTTTTATTTTCAGTTCCAATTCATTTATGAAACGTTCCACATTTAAGTGCATATAACCAGTAATATGACTATGATGGCTCGTTTCACTTTCTCTTTAACCACATCAAGTCATTTTTGTCTGTCCGTGCAGCCATGATATGTAAGTGTTAAGGAATAATGGTAAGGATTAAAGAATTCTAATTATTTTGAGAAGCTATAGAGAAGGTCCAATTAGCAGTAAGTTTTGTAAAATTATAGGTCTCAGCAATCTCAAAAGATTACCTTGTCAAAATCAACTTGCCCTGCTCAGAATCGCAAAAGGTTCGGATACCACTAACCAAGAAAATTGTCTTGGAAGAATTTTCGTATTGTTTTGGGAAAATACATTGATTGTAGAGGAAACTACACGCGTTACAATGACATGAAAAAAAAAAAAAAAAAAAAAAAACACACACACACACACACACACACACACAACAACAACACAAGTCGCTGGTAAGTCATGTGCATAACCTAAGTTTTTTTTTTTTTTTTTCTTTTAAATAGGATAATATATTTCAAGTTAAGGAAAAACAAACACCAAGGTTAACTCAAAAGGTCGTAAATTACATATAATCACGACCCTAATAAACTACCAAATCTATTCATAAATTCAAATGAAACAATCAATGGACAAATTCAGTGGACCCAAATCGAGATGCGTGCGGCGCCAAAGTCTCAAACACTGCCAAGACACAAATCAAGCAAACCGAAAATAAAGTTAACACTAAACAAAACAAACATACTAACAAAATGGAGTAAAAGCACCGTAATTATAAGCCAAGATACGCATTAAGACAGAAGAAAACATAACACATCTCCTTCAAAAGCCTCCAATGGAGGGAAGCTTTGAAAATCGGCTAGTGAAGTTCAAAAGCTGATGACAAAAGGCGACGCACCTTCACCATCGAAAAACACCACTGCCACTGCCAAAAGAAGCGCACCATGAACAGGAAAAAACATCGACGGCGCTCAACCACTAGACGAGTAACATGCGGAGAATATGAAGTTTTAGGGCCGGGGGTCCGGCGACACTCCAAGAAGCAGCTTCGAAGCTCCAAATTAAGCTTCTCTTCTTGATTTTTTACTTTCGTTTTGTAGGAGAAGCAAACGACTCTTAAACTATGGGCTCTAATACTATTTTAATAGTTATGCTTTTATTATTACTTCAAAAATAAAATTTCAAGAGTCCCACGTAAAAAAGTAAGAATATTTTTCGTCTACGTATTCTATATCAAGCACTTTTAGTTAATATTGACTTTCATGCTTTCACGAAGATTTAAGTTGACATTTTTGGGATGGAGGTTGATTTTTATTTATTTATTTATTTATGCAAATAGTTAAAAAATTTTAAACCAATTAAATATTGGTCTTTTCTTCATCTAATGTAACTATAGAATGAGCCGAGAATCATGGTCTCAAATATCAGGATAGAAGCTCTTGTGTACAAGAAAATAATACAATTTCAGCATAGAAGCTGTTGCGTACAAGAAAATAACAGAATTTCAGGATAGAAGTTGTTGTGTATAAGAAAATAATGTAATTAGTTGAAGTATAACAATAGTGTAATGAAACATATACAATAAAAAGGAGCTGAACAAGAGCAGAGAAGTTAATAAGCTGAGGATCATGGTCAGCACAGAAGCTGTTGTGTACAAGAAAATAATTGAATTAGTTGAAATATATCAATGGAGTAATGAAAAATATATAATAAAAATGATCAGAAAACATTCACTTAATTGCCTCATTATGCAAAAAGAAAAAAAAAAAAAAAGAGTTCTATGTATGAGAGGTCTCTGAACTTTTTTCTCTTTTTAAAATTAGTCCTTGTATTGAAGAGTGTTTCAATTTAGACCCTGGATTCTTTATATGTCCCAAATTTAGTTGCTCAGCTAGCCTTAAAATTTGGATGGAAAATGTTAAAATAACAGATGCTCTTTCCCACCATTTCCTAAAAAAGACACTATAAAATCTAAGTCATTTCATACGAAAGTTCCCACATTTAAATTTATCAGTGATAAATTAAATTCGAAAATTAAATTTTCTTAAATGGTTTTAAACAAAAAATTAGCAACTTTTAAACTTGAACTCCTACTTCTAAGGTCAAAAAATAAACTAGCAAAAAATAAAATTTATTAATATTTTCGTAATCTGTTTTTTTAAGGAAAAAAAAAAGATAAAAGACTTTTCTATAATAGAAAATAATTATCATATTTTGGTACTTTTTAAGCAGAATAGAGGGAAAAAAAAAATTGTAGTCCCTCATTTTTAAGTTGCAGATCTCGAGTCACTACATTCTCTTCATTTAAATTCATATACAAGAAAAAAAAATTCTTGCGACTTTGATTTATATTTTATGAAGAAAATATTATTACTATGTCTTTAATATTCACTGAACTCAAAACGACATAAAACAAAAAATAAAAATAAAAATCAGACATTGACATCAATAAATCAAAAGAAGCATAGAAGAGAAAATGCACAAACAATAAAGTGCATAAAAAAAGCACATTAACATTTGGTTTTTTATTTTTATTGTTATTTTTTAAAAAGAGCGTAGAAGCATTATATTAGAAAATACATAAACAACGAAAACATACAATAAATTTAGGAGAACACTTTTTAATACAAGGATTGATTTTAAAAAAAAAAGTTCAGAAACCTCTGGTTAAAATAATTAATTTTTAAAAATAGATCAAACGAGTTTTTAAAGTGAGTGCTTAAAATGAGAAAATAAAATGAGTGCTTAAAATAATACTATTAATTGATTCAATTATAATTAATTAATTTATTTATTACATACAACAAAAAGAAAGAATGAGACCATGACTTAGCCAACCTCTTCCCAGTTGCATTAGAATTTGTTGAGCCGTTTACAGACGAAAAGTAAATAAAAATAAAAATAGGTGGTAATAAACTAAGCACAGTTTTTGATAGGTCCAACTATCTGCCCATTTCACAAAAAAAGTTGCCACAAACTTCTTGAAAACATTTTATTAACCCAAGCAAAAAAAAAAAAAAAGAAAAAAAAAGAGAGAGTTGGCTAGCCTAGACTCCAAAGGGTAAAGATTAAGAAGCTGCAAAATCTCTGAAAGAATCAGCCAGGACATTTTCATCTAAATTATGACCTGCATGGATCAAAATCAAAATGAATCAAATTAATGAACCGTGTGAAGAGCTTCATTATGTAAATAAAACTTTGCTTGAGCTGAGCATTACCAATAAAAACTACTTTGTTCATCCGAGTTTCTCTTTCTTTCCAGTCACGAGTTGGAACAATGTCATAGATCTCCTTCACAGCCCGTGAAATTGCCAATAAATAATTCATTATTCAACACACCACATATATACAAAAACGCATAAAAACTCCAAATGAGACCTTTCTGGATTGACACATGATAATTGACAATATAGCCTATAGGCGAAAAAAAATGGCGGCCCTGTCAAGATCTGTAATATGATTGGCTTTCTTTTTAAGCAGGCCTAGCTCAAGTCTGCTCGCAATTTATTCAGCCAATGTATTTTCCAAAAGGCGGTCAATAAGAGAAGGTAGATAACACCAGCCAATAATTTATGGCACAACCAAGACAGGAAACCGAAGACTTGTAATCTTAGATCTTTACAGAATGATACTCTGTCGAAAATTCTAGAAGAAAGCAGCTGGTGGAATCTAATACAGATTCTTTACCTGCAATGTGTGTAGTTGATTGGAATTTTGGACACTCAAAACCCCTTTGCAGTGATAAATTAAATATCCATGCTATATTTCTTATCCCAAAGAATTTCCTCAATCCATATACGTACCTTTTGACAAAAATATTTGTAGCCGAAATCATGAATTTTGGACGTGTGAATCAAAATAAAGCATGTTTCTGCAAAAACCTAGTAACCGAAATCTAGTTCTATTTTTATACAAGTTATAACTTTAAAAGGGTATTGAAAATGTGATTCTTTAATATAACAAATTCACATCACAAGCACATAGGGTCGGTAATATGACTTCTTGTTAGCTCGTTTCACTCTCTCTCTAACCAAATTTTGAATCGTATGATTGTGTATGGGTTGTGTGGCCGTTTTGAGAAGCTACAGAGATGATCCCATTTTTTCAAATTGTAAGTCACCAAAAACTATACGTCTTAGCAGCCTCAAAAGACTACCTTATCAAGGTCAACTTGTCCCTGCTCGGAAATGCATATTGTTCGCACACCACTGTCGTGAAGATTTCGGGTAGACAGCGCATTACTTTCGTCCAATAGTGCTTCTAATCGAGTGATGTGCTGCGAAAGAAAATTTGTCAATATTAGTTATTAAGCCTAGTATGAGCCGAAGCAGATTCTCTGCTTAATAAATCAAGATATTACAACTAACTGTAGCATCATAGGCCCGGCAGTCCAATATCCTGGATAGATCAACTTGACAACGGATAGTAGGAATAATACTAGCAAGTGCGTTAATGTCGTGTATCTCCATGTCTAATTCAGCCAAAGAACCCCCAGAGCCCTCTGGAGAAACCAAATCAATTTTGCTAAGAATTACAACATCCTACACAGAATTGAAAACCAATAAGGCTCTAGAACAAGCAGCATAAATATGTATTACCAACATAACATCAAAATAGGGGAGGAAAAAGTTTAGAAGGACTGTTAAGGGTAAAAATGCAAATAGGAGTTCCTATCAAAGGCGTATTCAAAGTTGCAAGCATGATCAAACAATCGGTCATTGTGATGTAAATATTGCTTACAAGCAGAAAAAATGATTATTACCTCGAAGGTAATTTGAGAATATACTTCAGGAAATGAAGATGAACTACAACGCTCGTTCAGCTGAAACCGGAGGTTTTTAGCATCGACAACCTATATAATCAACAAGAAGAGATGGATACGTAGAAAGTTCAGTTGTAAGACATGCCTGTAATTGCATTGACTAGCAGAGAGACACCTGATCGCTAGAATAAGTGCACAGCATCAAAAGCTCGGATTTTGTTTGTAAAGCTTAAAGAAAGAAAAACACGTAGCAAATGAAATGCAGTTACTTACATACATACATCAGTATGGTCAGAAATATACATAAGCAAGTGACATATCAAACAGAACATGACATATAGCGACACCATATATCAGTGATCACACTGCGCAGCAATACAACCCAAATCAACAATTATATACTAGAACTACCCGCAGTGATAATTGAATCAAGCTTAACCGCTGACTCAAGCTGATCATCCAACCATAGAACAGATGCTAGAGGAGCCGGGTTTGCTAACCCAGTAGTCTCCAGTAATATATGGCCAAGTCTACAAGATAACAAAGCAATGACCGCATCACAAAACAGAAACAATATCAATGTAAGTAAAGTTCGGTGAAGCGGGTGTCTTAATATTGACATAAGTCAAAGGAAGCTAGTGTAGTTAAGCTCTGAAAGTTGTAAAAGCAAATTTTTAATTGTAGAATAATTTAAAATTGTCAATGTTGTAACAATTAAATGAAAAGTAAATAAAACAACCAATAGTAACCAAATGTCAAAAGGTAACGTGCCATATTTGGCGCCAAAATTCTGCCTAGTATATGCCGAGTTCTGCGCCACTAATAACATTACACTAAAATTTGGCATTGTATATGTTCTATGCATTGTTATATGTGTGTGAACATATAAAAGAGTGCTTCCCAACACCCTCACCTCCAACACACACGCAGAGATAGATAGATACACACACCTATACACTGATATTAAAGAGTTTTAAGTGTAGGAACCGTTTCCTTAAAATAAGGAAACCGTTTCCTTAAAACCAGGAAACCGTTTTTGTGGTTCATCTATTGCATTCAATTCATTTTCATTGCCATATATATACGGGACGCACATTTAGTTGATCTTTGATGGACAGACCACATAAATGGGTTTTCCAGCAGATGAAATAAACTTGGGTCCCCGGTGCTCATAATCTTATCACAGTATACACACCATCATTTGGATTATGGGAAGCACTGGAAGCTCCCGAGCAAGGCAGCAACGAGTTGTAGCCAGAGGGAGGAAATCACGGCGAGCTTCAGACCGCTCTGCTTCAATGGCGGGAGGTACATAAATTTTAACTTTCCGTTGCATTTTTTTATATGCCTTTAAGTTTCTACATATATATTTAGTACAAACAGTTGGCATCACGGCCGATGAAACTTCTGCCTTGAAGCTTAAAGCAGTATATAGTTTTTGGAAAAACATACCCAGCAGAAAAATTTTTGATTGTTGGGTTTTTTAATTTAGAGTTTTTTAGTGAAAAATAATATTCGAAATCATTATGATATTTAATTTTTAAGTTTTTTACAATTTAAAACGTCAAAAATAGTGTCTGAAAGGCTTAAAAACCGTCGGGTTTTATACCAAGTTTGAACCTAATCGTAACCAGTCAAGAAGACCCGGTTAGAGGTTGAAGACAACTCAAAACACGTAGTTTTAATTTTTATACTCAGCCAGCAGCTAAAATTACATGTCGTTTTTACTGATCCTTGAAAAACGATGTCGTTTTGTTAAGACGGGTGAACCATTTTCTGACAAAGAAAACGACCCGTCGTTTTTGGGCTTTAATGCCCAAAACGCTATGTCGTTTGGGTTCCCGGTGCTCATCACCTTATCACAGTATGAACACCATTGTTTGGATTATGGGAAGCACTAGAAGCTCCCAAGCAAGCCAGCAACGAGTTGTAGCAAAGAAGGAGGAAATCACGGCGAGTTTTGGACCGCTCTACTTCAATGGCGGTACATAAATTTTACGTTTCCGTAACATTTTTTTTTTATATGCCTTAAGTTTTTGCATATATATTTAGTACCAACATTAAGCTATTTACCTTTCCTTCCTCTGAACAACTTGTTCCAATGCTTGAACCAGACTATGCTTAACAGTGCAATAAATACAGCCATTGTCAAGCTCAACCCACTCTTCAACAAGGGCCCCACCATCTCCTTCATTAATCATCGCTCTCTCCACACCAATTTCCTCCCCAAACTCGCTCAGTATCACCGCAATCCTTTAACCATTTTAGGAATTCAGTATGTAATTAACCAGCTGAGAATTACAAAACCCAGAAGAAGAATTAAATGAACACACATACATATATGTGTCTTTGTGTGTGTGTGTGTGAAGTGAAACATAAGAGTTAGAGAGGGTTGCGGATAAAGCTTACAGTGGATTTTCCGGAGCGGAGATATCCCGTGATGACGGTGACTCCGACCAAAACGTCGTCGTTTGGGGGTCGTATGTCATTGGAAGAAGGTTTAGTGGATTGATATCAATCATAACACTTAGTAGATTGATTTTGTTATACAATCCACATTTTAAATACCTTATAAGGTATGAGAAACCCAAAGATACTAGTAGAATGTGAACAAAATATCTATTCAAAAAACAAGTTTTGTTCACATATAAAGGCAATCTGAACATGCACTTAAAAAATAATTGAGTAGCACTTTTATTTAAATTTAGAAAAGACCTTGTAAATTTCTATTTTCTCTAGGAATTTATTTTAGTTTCAAGACTTGTACCTTTAAGATATTTATCAGTTTTCAAATACGTCCTTCAGTTTGTAAAATTGATCTTATAAGAATGGTGCATTGTCTGATGGTCTTTTCAATATCAATTTACAAAATGATATCACTCATAATGTTATGCATGTTCATACTGGTATAAAATATCGTGTTATGAGTGAAGATTCTTCTATAAAGTGGCACCAAAAATTAAGAGAAATCTCTTTAAAGAGAAGTGATGATTAGTAAATAATAAAATACTTAGTACTTTAGATTTACTGATTATAATACTTGTTTAGACTGCATTAAGCATAGCGAACTAACAAGTCCAAGAAGTGCAAAGAGGAACATATTAGAAATCATAAATTCAAATATGAATTCATATAGTCCAAAATACTTCCTCTCTTTCATGAATGATTAATCATGATACATGTTTTTCTACTTGCTTTATAATAAGAATGAAGCATTAAATGCTTTTTAATTTTAAAACTAAGTTAAGAGACAATACGAAAAGTGAATTAAGATTGTGATTATAGATAGAGATGAAGAATATTATGGTAGATACACTGAAAATGGATATACGTCTGGTCCATTTGTGAAGTTTTTTCAAAATAACATGGGATAATCACCCAATATACCATTTTTGGTTCTCCAGAACAGGATGGTGTGACATAAAGAAGAAACTGAACTTTAATGGACTTAATGTGACTAAATCCTTGTGGATTGGAGCTCATAAACTGGCTGTGTATATGTTAAACTGATTTCCAACTAAGGTTGTCCTAAGGACACCATTTGAATTATAAAAGTTTAGAAATCGAGTTTGGGACATATATACAATTAAGATGCTTGTCTAAAGTAAGAGTTTGTAACTCAGAAGAAAAGAACATAGATCCAAGGACTATTAGTCGGTATTTCATTGATATGTCAAAAGGTCTGTGGAACATGGATTCTATTGTCCATCTCACAACACTAAGATTGTGGAATCAAAAAATATAAAATTTCTTGAGAACTACTTGATCAGTGGGAGCGATCTAACACGGAACATTGTTTCTGAAGAGAGATCATTTGTTGCTCAATTTTATTGCTCAAGTGATTAATTGTTTATTGTTCACAACACTCCTTAAGTGCAACAGTGTTGATAAATCGATTATTAAAATTCCACAATTTGCTGATTATAATCCAGTAGATCAAATTGTTCAGGTAATACTTGAAATTATTGAATATATAGTTGAACAACATGTTCCTCAGGAAAGTGTTAATACAACATTAAAAGATATAAAGTAAGATTTGATGTTGAAGAATTCAATAAAGAAGATAGGAATCGATTATAAAGAATTTTTCTCCTGTATTTAGAAAGATTTTTTTATATTATTATGGTATTAGTTGCATATTTTGATTTAAGGTTGCAACAAATGGAAGTGACGATGGATTTTCTTAATAAAGATCTAGAGGAAAAGGTTTATAGGAAACAACCATAAAGAGTTCTCTAGTAATGGTGAGCGTTGGGTATTTAAGCTTAAGAAATCCATATATGGATAGAAACAAGAACCTTCATAGTGGTATTTTATGATGTTATCTCTTCATCTAGTTTTGTAGAAAACATTATAAATTAGTGTACATACCAGAAGGTCAGTGGGAGCATAATTTGTTTTCTTATTCTATATGTGGATAACGTTTGCTTGCAACCAATTATGAGGGTTTGCTATACGAGATGAAATAATTTCTCTCTAAAAATTTTGATATATAGGATATAGGTGATATCCCTTATGTCATTGACATAAGAATTTATAGAGACAGATATAAAAAAATTTCAAGTCTATCATAAGGAGCCTATATCAGTGAGATTTTAGATAAAAATTGTTCATCAAGTATAGCTTTCATTTTATGAAGGATGATAAATTTAATTTAATCAATGTCCTGAAATGAATTGTGTAAGGGAATAAACAAACAAAGAACATTCCATATGCTTCAGTTATGGAAGCCCTATGTATGCTCAGGTCCATATAAAAACCTGGCATTGCATTTGATGTGGAAATGCTAAGAATACATTAGAGTAATCTAGGTAAAGACCACTTAAAAGCTGCAAATAAAGTAAAAAGGTATGAGGACCAAACTACATGCTTACATATAAACGAACTGAAAATTTGAAAGTGATTTGCCACTTTGATTCAGACTTCCTGGCAATGTTGGATATATTTTTGCTAGAGAAGCTGTATATTAGAAAAGTGCAAAGTAGATTTTAACTGCTACTTCCACTATAGTAATTGAGTTCATATATGTTTTGAGACTATTCTGGATGTTGTATAGATAAAGAGTTTCATTTATAGGCTTTGAGAATTGCGCTTGATTTCTAAGCCATTGGGAATATATTATGACAATTCAAATGTGGTTTTATGGTTAAAATTAAGCGGTGGTCAAATCAAGCATATCGACATTAAGTGTTTAGCTATAAAGAAAACGTGTTAAAAGATAAAACAATGGTCATTGAATACGTTAACACTGAATTGATAATAGCTGATCTTTAACTAAAGGTAAACTAGCATTCAGATTTAAAGATCATGTATATAGTATGGGACTTGATTCCTTTGTGTAAATTTCGTTGTAAGAACAAATTTATGAAACTCTATTTCTGTTATGATTTTTTCTCATATTTTCATTTGCATATACATTCAGTTGTTTAATTGAAAAATATCATTAAGAGGACCTAGAATAACATATAATTTATTCATTAAGTTATATGGGCTAGTTTTAAGGGATATAATGCATTATGATACATGAAAGATAATACTTGCATTTAAAGAGGACCTATCGTCATGATTCATGTATTTTATCTCTTGTTATGAAAAATGATGGAATATATGGACTAAGAGGGAGAATATAGAAACCGTTTCCTTAAAATCAAGAAATCGTTTCCTTAAAACCAGGAAATCTTTTTTGTGGTCCATCTATTGCATTCAATTCAGTTTCATTGCCATATATATATGGGATGCACATTTAGTTGCTCTCTAATGGACAGAGCACATAAATGGGTTTTCTGCGGATGAAATAAACTTGGGTTCCCGGTGCTCATCACCTTATCACAGTATACACACCATTGTTTGGATTATGGGAAGCACTAGAAGCTCCCAAGCAAGCCAGCAACGAGTTGTAGCAAAGAAGGAGGAAATCACGGCGAGTTTTGGACCGCTCTACTTCAATGGCGGTACATAAATTTTACGTTTCCGTAACATTTTTTTTTTATATGCCTTAAGTTTTTGCATATATATTTAGTACCAACATTAAGCTATTTACCTTTCCTTCCTCTGAACAACTTGTTCCAATGCTTGAACCAGACTATGCT